>KZ613944.1:65748-194937 GCA_002865655.1 Hyaloscypha variabilis F | reverse complement strand
AAAAGTGCGAGATTTGAGTGTACCACAATTCAAGGAAGACTTCGAGGATGGTTCGGAAAGAGAAGAGCTTTGCTAGCCTCAATGTTCCTCCAATCGAGGGGCATTCAAAGTAACGAAGTCTTGAATGTCATTCACATTGTGGTACATGAAGAAGCACGGCAAACTTATTCTCATCCTAACCCCTTACCTAAGCATGCCAAGTAGGCTGGTGGGCAAAAAACAGTGATATCACTTTCCAGCAATTCATATCAGCACTCTCATAACCAACACAGAAATCCCATACTATCTCCCCCCACCCCCCTCCTCACCGCCCACAGTTCTTCTCCTCGCAAACAGTAACCTCATGAATATACCTAATCAACCCCCCCTCCACCCTAATCAAATTGCTACTACTCGTGCCATTCGGCCTCGCCTTATCAATAAACGGAAAATCATCAAAGATATCCACAGCCCCCAGGTCAACATCAACCACATACTTCCTATTCCCCGCATAGAGCGTCCCCGGGAACTGAGGCATCTTGCACGTGTTTGTCGTTCCGCCTACGCTGCCTGTGTAGGAGCCGCCTTCGAGACGGGCGCACGGTGCCCCGTAGGGGACTTTGATTGAAGAGTTCCCCCAGGAATCGAGATAGGCATCGCCAGCGGCTTTGATAACCGCGTAGGTGTCCTGTTTTGCGGAGGGGATGGGACCCCAGATTTCTTGGGCGGACCCTGTGGTCGGTAAGCTCAATTGCAGTCGTCGTGCATCGCTCGTGGAGAAATATTCTGCAACGAGCATCTACCACCGTACGAAACGTTCCAAAGCAGAACAGAAACCGGCACCTACACTTCAACTGCGCCTTAGCATCAAACGCCCAATCCCCCTCCTTCGCAACCACACTCTGCACTGCCGTAATCATCCCCCCATCCCCCGAAAACAGCATCCTTGTATGGATCACATACGGCACCTTATTGCTAGCACACGACAATTCAGTGAACGTCGCGCATTGCGTCGTGTCGATCAGGCTGCGGTTTAGATCGATGGTTATGGGCTGTGAGAGGATCCCGGAAGTGACGGGGAGGGAGACGTTGTTTTCGAGGTAGCTGAAGGAGGGGGTGAGGGAGAGGAGGGATGGGGTGCCGGTGGTTTGGGCGGCGACTGTGGAGGTGGGTGTTAGTGGGGCTTGGGCTTGAGGGAGGTATTGGGGGAGGACCGTATTCGTTTGCGGCTGCTTGCAGTGTGTCGCGTGTACAAGCTGCTGAAGTTTGGGAAACGAGTCCCAGGGCAACGAGGAGGAGAGAAGAGATCATGATTTGAACTTTTCCACTTTCTCGTCCGTCCTCAGAATATCACCCTACAATCATTCAAACATTTTCAGTAAAACAGAAGCAGAGCACATTTTATGAGATTCTGAGGCTTTAAAGAGGAGGCAAAAATCTGCATATGCCGGCGCCGGGACTTGCAGAATAGCGCTCGGTACTTGCGAGTGCAGGGTTCGCGATTGTGGGTTTATACAGCGAGAGTTTATGGGTTGAGTTCATTTGTGGGGTAAAGGGGAGTTATAATGTTTAGATTGATTTGCCCCTTAGCCGCAATGGAAGCGAAAATACGCGACTATTCTCAAGATATCCCAGCCCTTTCTCATTTCAGTGTAAGCTACAAGGACTGCGTTAACAAGAAGCCCAAGGGTTCTGTTTGGCTGCATTAGACACCTTGCAGTCGCGAAAGTGTGTGATGGAGCCTTGCGTACTCGGTGAGAATCCTCGCCCTACAACATGAGAAGGCTGTGAAGCGCTGCATGGTCTTGGCCAATCAGATACCGTGCCCACACCCTCTTCACGAGCACCAAAGCCAGCCTTTTGCACCAATATATAAGTCGATTTATGCCCTCCCTTGGGTTGTGGTAAACTCACGCGCTCTCGTTCAAAGATGGCACAGGAGTCCGATCTTGAAGCAGGTGTCCACCCGCGGCTTCCTCCGCCGGCTCACGTGCAGAGTGATGGGAAAAAGACTGCTCAGCAAGAGCTGGAAAGAAGCAACCATGTCCGAGAAAGCCCTATACCCAACTTGCCTATCTCAAGCGCCAGAGAAAAGCTTACTTCAGCTAACCAGCTACGCCGACGAAGGACAACCGACCGGAGACTTCTGCCAACGCCCGAAGCATCTGGACAGGCGGGAAATTTCTTCGAAGTCCTTCAATCACAGCTTGAAGATGGAATCCGTCCTTATTGTATGTTCCTATGCTGGGAAGTATCTATCAACGATCAGAGGGCTGTCCCTCTATTGATCGAAGATAAAGAGGATGAAGTAAGAGTCTATCGAGACATGGTGCAAAAGTGGTGTAAAATGCAACCATGGTGGTTGAAATATAACCCATTCTACAAAGTTCTCAATGTAGAGGAAGTTGAGGTTTGGCAGAACTTTTGGAGCCTAGAACACTGTTGACTTTAAACAGTTTCGCTTTTTGAGGAAGCAGAAAACTGACTTCTCAGTCATCATCGAGAGACTAGACATCTCTAAAATTGAAGCACAGCTCGCGAGGCAGCTCCAAGAAGCTGAAGATGATATTTCTCGAATCATTGACCCCGAATTTCCCGAGCCTTGTTATGAGATTCCCAGTACTGGGCGTTGGGAACACAGAAGTAAAAATCATGAATGCATCGCATTTAATCTAGCCTGCCCCTTCGTGGAAGAGCAAGAATCTATTCGAAGGCTTGACCGTCTCAAATTGCTTTCCTTGCCATTACTCTGCTTCCGAGATCCTGAGAAGGCTAAGGATCAGAGAACCCTGGAAGGTATAGCACAAGATAGCTGTGTATATCGCACTTCGTACGTTTCTTACAAGACAACACTCCTGGTTCACTGGCTGCTAACTGCAGACTTAGGGAGATTGGAGGATATCGAGGTTTCAAGCCGCGAGTAGCAGAAGCCAAATTTCGAGGCCTCATGTTTCGTTCTGGCTTCCAACGGAGGTGGGCGCCACTTGATGCTTTAGCAATAGGAATATTGATTACTACTCTATGGAAGGTCGACGGTGGGAGCTGGGTGGTTGCTTTTGCTGTTGGTGCTTGTGCCTCCTTTCTCACGCTCCTCTCGCCGATACTGTGCAATTTTTTTTTTTTTAACTCCTGGATGTCCTTATTGAAAGCAAAGCATTGAGTATCTTATGAATTCATAAATCCAAACGCAGAATTATTCTCTGTCACTAGCTCACCGCCCCCTTAGGCTGTTTCAAACCAAGGCAGTAGCAACTTCTTCTCTGACTTGCATCTCCTGTCAGATACGGGCATTCTTCAGGGGAGCTGCCACGATCAAGTTCGGATCTCAATGATTCCACTTTTATGCATATGGGGTCCGGGCTCAAAATAGGGAAACGGCTTTTGCCTTCTTTTAGCTGATGCTGAAAACTGCTTGAGAGTATGGATTGAAAGCATTGTATTCTATGAACGACTTTCAGTTTTCAGAATCGACGACGTTATGAGCAACGACGAAATCAGATCTGCAGAATCAACTCATCAAAATCACCGCAAAACACCAAGCCGGCGAACTGCTAAAAACCATCTCTTCGAGACAAAGTTCTCAAAACCCGCCATCCTCCCCAATGAAACGAATTCTGACAAAGGAGCGCCTCGCAACCCTATGACCTCTGTGAATAAAACCAGGCACATCCAACCCTCGCCTAGCATCTATCTAGATATACTTGACCTCAATTTCATTCGTACCTGGGAAGGTAGTCGAAGTCAAATCCTGGTTATTCTGATTAATAACCTGAACAACGACATTCCCAGCATTCGGATACACCGGATCCCAGGCCCCTGTAACATTATTGCTCGCAATAGCCTCAGTGTTCGTGAACGTAACCGAATTGAAGTTAGCAAATGGGATCATCCCGCCCGTATCATCATTGAAGTCCTCCACGATCCACTCGACGCTCAATCCTAGGACAGGCGGCTCTGGGCCCGGGATCAGGGACTCGGGTTGGATGGGCTGAGTGATCTCCACGCCAGTCGTAACATCAAATACGGTGCAGTAGGCGGTGAGGTTCGTAATAGTCTGGCACCACACGTTGATGGTGTCGCCGGCAGAGACAGTGATGGGTAAGGTGAACTCTCCATCAGGAAACCATTCGTACCATGCGAGGTACTGGTACGTTTCTGCGCCGGTAGACGAGACCGTCACTTGCCAGCTCACGCCAGCTTGGAGGAGAGCGTTGGGTTCGGAGTAGTAGCCGTCAATGCCAACCCATGCTGAGCCGCCCCAGGTTCCTGCACCGCTGGTAGGTGGGCTGGGCTTAGGCACGATAAATGTGGCGCCGACTGCCTGGAAGGTCGTTCCCGGTGGGGAAGCGGTGATCACTGCACCGGCCCAGTGAGTTTGGGTGTTTGATGGAGTGGCACGCTTGATGGCGTTGACTTCGGTGATTTCCTGGGCAGCTCGACGTTCATTTCGTCCTTGTTGCCGTTGGGCTGATCTTGAGGGAATAGTTGCAGTGATGGTAATTGCAAAGAACAAACTACCCAGGAGAGTAGCGAGTAGCTTCATGATGAAGGTTACAAAGTGGATGAAAAGATTACTGGGAAGGGAGAAATGCTTGCTGATGAAGCCTTTGGAAGTTGTTGTTGATGAGGATAATGATCTCCATAATGGAGAACTGACTTCAATTTATAGATTTTTTATGTTGAGAGATGGCCATCAAAGCTACATAGCCCGCTGACATGAGCAGTTCGCCGAAAGTTTCGTTCGAAGGCTTGCTCAGGCCTGCTCTGATTCTCTAGAAAAGCTCAGACGAAGATAAATTTGGATACATCTAATATTCGATTGAGCTTACCGTCTGATGATTTAGCTGGTAGGGAATGTGAAGATGGGAATCGTGGGCTTGGAACGGCTCGGGTTACCATATTAAGTTGGCCTGGATAGAGTCAGAGCCAACCTTGCGCCGTTGCAACCCTAGTGTTTCGTGGGCAATCATTAGGTGTTTGTACGGTTGGTGAGACCAAAAGGAGTCGGTATAAGGGAAAGAATTTTCCTGTCACTGCTCTTCCAGCGGCTCGGATACTATACCGAGTTAGTAACTCGTAACCAAAGTTATACGCGAGGGGTACAGCAATGGGTGACAGCTCTGGTAGTGTGGTACATGTTCCGATTTGTGATTACAAGTGAGGAAGTGTGACTGATTCTATGGTGAGAATCTTAACTTCACCCCACGTGCCAACTCTACTTCCGGCAGACGAGCGAAATCCTACACGGCGTATGCAGACGCAGGTGTAGTTGGGGGTGAAGAATGGCAACGACGAATGAGATAGATGGTACGATGCAAGGCCGGGATAGCACCTTAGAAACGGTTTTCAGGTACCGAAGAAACCAGAGATCGGGGATTCCCATCTCGGCAATCAGCCCGTAAAATGCAGGTCGCTGCACAGCCTTGTAATCCTTCCAAAGTGCCCCCTGAATTTCTGGATCATCCGATTCGAATGACGAAGTTAAAACGCCCGAGCACGCCTTGAGAGCGCGGGTGGCGGGCTTACATTGCGGCTCAGCGTAGCTGTTGCAACTTGCATCACAACCAAGGGCTGGCAAACCCCTGTACCTACTTGGCCGATTTGTTTTTCAGATTCAAGACATGCGTAATCGAAAAGTGCCTTACGATTTTCATCATCCTTCTGATGTACTTCGTCTGTTCTCACAATGCGGAAGCCAATAGGAGCATGCAATATGTCTTTGGGTCTCCTGCTGTGCTGCACCGCCGCTGCAAGATGACGCGCTGTAAACGCTCACCGATTGGCTACCATCGGTTTAACTTGAGTACTTCCACGGCTTACTGACCTATGAAAGATACAAAATCTTCCACCTTAAATCTCATGCCCCTTAGTGTACCAACTCAGAGCTGGATGGATCCCAAGAAACCTATCCTGACTCGTAAGAATCACCAATGCGCTCTTGCTTACTGTGTTTGACCCCTGCAGCTCGATTCCAGCCCATATCATCAATATTGGTACCATGTATACAAATAGTATGTTACGAACAGTGCAAGAGCGTAGCTATGACGCAAATCTTTCAAATGACGCCCCTCGAATCATGGCGATGGGTGAGGCACAGTGCCCATGCTGTTGGTAAGAGTAAGCCCATTGATTCAGGGGTAGTTCTATTAGGTTGAAGCTGATGAGGCAGTGAAGAGGTTGGTCGGAATGATGTTTTTCATTTCTAAGTCGCCGAATAACCTCGTGTCAACGCTTTTGCTCTAGCTTGGAAGGAACACAAGTCGTGAAGAAGGAAAGTTATGGGATTTCCTAGAGTGGTTGTGTAAGTGACAATAGGATTTATTCATAGTGTGAAAGCACTTCAAATTACGTGGCAGACAGACAAAGTTTAACGGAACGGAAGGCAGTCTTGTAAAATATGTTATCGGAATTCCTAGCGCAAGGCGTTCCTCAATGTAAATAGCTCGAAAATTAACAAGAGAAGAACATGGTAGAGCCCCCCTCGAAACAAGGGTCATTGAAAGAATTTATAGTATATTAAATACAATAATTACGCTACCGATCCCGAGAATCAGTAGTTTTCTGCCAGTGAGTCCAACAAGCAGCATAATTCGACCCCCTTTCACCACTATTTAAGGTTGCTCACGTGATAGCAGGTTTAGCGAAGAAAAGGGGTGGGAGCAGGTTGGAACGCGAAGGCGTTCGGAGTGCGCATTGCTGAGCTGTTAATTAATCAACTCTGAATTAATAGAAGAAAAAAAAGAACTATAATGAAATATGTAAACGCGACTTCTGTAATCTGAAGTCTCGGATAGACAAGTCTTCCGTTAGCAGAACTTTTTTTTGTTTACTCGCTTATCGTTGAAAGCGATCAATGTTGTGAAACAAAGCCTTTCTCTAACGGTCATGAGGACTTGCGCCGTACACAATATTAACCTCACTGTGGCATTTTAACACGCATTGGTTGATGGTATAGTCCTCGATGGCCTCCACTTGGGCACGAAAATTTGGAGAACACGAAAAGTTGCCAAACAAAAGTGGTTTCTCACCCATTAACCCAACATTGCCCTTAGCGCCGAGATTTCAGAATGGCCAATCGCGAGAGTCAAGAATAGAAGCGTTCTAAAAGAGACAATTGAATGATTTCACCACGCAAGAGCTCACAGACCTCGATGCTATCGGCACCCGAAAGCTGCTACCTAGCAATCTGGGAGGACAAATCATCCCGTTCTTGCAACAGAAGAATTGGTACAATGGAAATCGCGTCGCAGGAAAGAACCCAGCCATATATCCTCTATATGATATTAATGAGCGTCCCGGGACTGGGTTAGAATTATGGATCGGGACAAATGCTACCGTGTGGCGGATCATGCAGCCTTCGCTGTTAATTGCAACTAAGATGTTCGAATCGACGAGAGTCCAGACGTTTGTATGATTACATGTGAATTGAGATGAACCTTACTAATACGTCACTCAGATAGACCTATTAGTTCAGGGGAGCGCAGAACTGTAGATCCCAAACGACTTCCAACTTGGACGCCTGATTGACCCGATCCGAAAGACAAAAATATGCTGCAATCTCTCCACCACAAGCAGAGGCCCGGAAATGAACAAGATGGGATGCGAAATAAAGTGTTCAATATTCTTGAGAAAATGTGGACACTAGGT
Source organism: Hyaloscypha variabilis F (assembly GCA_002865655.1). Classification (NCBI taxonomy): domain Eukaryota; kingdom Fungi; phylum Ascomycota; class Leotiomycetes; order Helotiales; family Hyaloscyphaceae; genus Hyaloscypha; species Hyaloscypha variabilis. Next base: position 187,311 of record KZ613944.1, on the reverse strand, counting down.
TTCAAGAATGAGCGTCAGGATCCTGTTAGCCAGTTCTAATAAGTTCGTCTATCTACGTTCACTGATTTAGAGAATAGTTCACGAAGCAGCCGCCACAAGCGCAAGGGCTGATGCATACACAGAATGCGATCTCGATCGCAATAACTGTGTCTTACGTATATGGACTTGGCTAGACTACGAGATCATCACACCTCTGTTGAAAGACGACCTTGATGATTCCGTTCGATTTGGTCTCCAATATTGGATTGCGACAACCATTGTTCACGAAAGGTATGAGTTCCTCATGTACATTTGTCAACTGAAACTGATTGCCCTGGAGTATGCATGCCATTTGGCATGTGGTTAGTATGCTGGAATCATTTCGGAAAGAAGGCGTCTATAAACCAGCCAATTGGGAAGTAAGTGAAGCCCCGATTATTCATGACACTCCTCACTAATCAAGAAAGCCGTTTATAGAGTCAGATCCAATCTCTGAGATAGGGTTTCAGATGGAATATGGGGCATTTGGTGGTATTATACAACCCATGAGGAAGAGAAAACCGTTCCCCAGTTTCGGTTATTGGTTCGACATGCAATTACCAACTACCAACGACTATGCCAGGAGGTCACCTGGTTCCGCACTCTTGCTCGAGCCCCCGGTGCTATCGCCATCCACTTATACGTTTCCTGTACCCATAGCTGTCTTTGAAGATGCCCATCAGAATGAGTTCTGGAACGTTTCAGTGCGTCAGTTTGGCACCACTATTCTTCAGTTCCGTAGAATGCCAACTGGAGCAGTATCAAAATGGAAGCTAAACGATCCAAATAGTACTGCCCGTGTTCCGCTCAATCTGTATCCGCTGGAAGGAGAGCTTATCGGTTATGTTACGACTCTGAGTCCAGAGGAACGAGAAGCCGGAAAACGAGCCTTGCAGCGGGCGGAGCAAATTGTGGCAATCTCGAAGACAGTGCGAGATTACTGGCTGTTCAATAATGAACTAAAAACGCAAATTGACACGATTATTCAGACGTTGGAAACCGCTGAGAAGCTTATGAACGAAATAAAGGGATACGGTACAGAGTCAACCCAGGGACAGCAAGCCATGAATAAAGCAATAGAGCTCTTTGAAAAGCAACTCGACCTCTTAGAACGGGCAAGGGACACGCATGTCACTAGAGTCAATACACTATTAAAGTTGGAGCTTCAAACCCAAGCCATGAACCAGAGCCAGCAACAGTTTCCTGGCCCGCGGATCGGATTGCTCGAATTTAATGCACATATTCGGCAATTTGCCCGCAAGTTTCGCCAGCGCTTACTTGACATGTCAGCTACAGGTGTAAGCCCTCAGACTAAATTACGACTGGACTACGTAGACCTGCACCTAGAAATCTCTCGATTAAAGTTGTGTAATCCTTTAGATCCAAAATTCGGCGAAACATACGGAGGCAAGGAGATTGCAATGCTTATCCAAGCTTCGAGCGCGGTACTGCCTGGAGATCGCGTACCATTGAGGAGTTATGCTCGAACTAATTACGATACGAATGATCCCAAGTACACGGTATTCTTCAGACGATGTTGTTCTACTTTGCATACCGTATTAACTGGATAACAGCATAATATCTTAACCAACTAATCGTGGTTTTTTGGTGTTTGGGACCTTACCTTATATGATGATAGTATCTTGAAGCTCTTTAATTAGTCGATAGCGGGGTAGGAGGGGTACTAACTACCTGCTTTTATCCCCAACTATCCTATACTTAGTATCATAACTAAAATCACTATTCTAACCGTATCTATAACCTCAATATCACTTCCTAAGGCCTCAGAATCCTTTATAGGGGTTATCGTCCTGAAATAGGGCCACTGGGAACGGTGGATAGAGGGTAAGTAGGGCTGATTTTTTGGCTGTTCTCTTCTTATCTACTCTTATCCCCAAGATAATATCTTAACTCTCCTCGGACAACCTCTCTTTAGAACCTTATCTTATGAAAGCGTAGTATCTTATAGATGGTATTATCTCGTTATCCAATTAATACGGTATGTACCAGAAAATGTTGGGGAGAACGCCGACGAAATAAGACTCAAAGCATTGGAGCATTATACCGATCTGCAAAATATCGCAGAAGATTGCCCGCCATTGTGGCAACGTCACTTAGATGAAGCTCTTAAATTTGCTCGTCAAGCGAGTTCAAGGATTGGGACACCGGTTGTGGATATGCCATCCATCATCCTGACACCTAGTTGGTGGCTCTGGGATGGAGGAAGACTGTTCGCATGGGACGGTGAGGGGGATGACAATATGTCATGAGCGAACGCAGAATAGGGTTCTTTCATGGGCGTTTGTAAATTAGATCAGTAATTATTGTTTTCTGGCTGCCCTACAGGCGGATGATTTCCCTGTTATTATCTCATCTTATCTTACTACTATCACTACTGTAGCTCTGTGTGACCTAGCTCACGTGTTCGGCAGCTGCGGGAACAGCACAGCAGGACAGGGGTGAAAGCCATCATCGTATAACAATTCTCGACCCTTTCAGCGACGCTCCTTCTTCCCAGGCAACTTTGCCTACTCTCGACTCCTGTTTTAAGATTTCATATACAAGGGAATAATGGCCAACCTCACTAACATCGCTCCCGAGCTCATTCTAGAGATTCTATCGCACCTCAAATTCGACCGAGCCACTCTCAGCCAATTTGCCCTCGTATGCGTCAAATCCAGACCTTTAGCCCAGCAAGTACTCCTTAAGTACTTGAATTTGGTGCTCGATGCGCCTGTAGGAGGGGGCGCTTCGCCTTTTGACTATCTTATCAGTATGCTCGATCGAGAGCCCAAGCTGCGAGTCTTTCCCCGCAACCTGTTCATCACCTGGTCGGCACGTGGAAATAACGTCGCGCCTCAATTGTCTGCATTGCTTGAGCGACTCCCCGGCTTAGAAGTTCTTCACATCTCCACACCGAGGAAGATGGGTCGCCGTTCTATTGCTGCGGAATTGGTTATCAATGCGGCAGGCCTCCCGGTGCACACTCTGACTCGACTCGCGATGTTTCGGTGGAGCGGTGGAAATATCACGTCAACAGCGGTCAACGAAGTTATGAAGCTCCCAGCGATGCAATATATTTCTTTGCAGTTTCCACCCCTTAGATACGGCGTTGAAGTTGAGTTCAGCGATCGATTTGCTTCCCTGCGGAGACTCGAGGTAGGAAACTGGGAAATATCAGGGCAGGACGATACTTTAGCAGCTCTACTGAGAAAAACTACATCTCTCGAGGTATTAGATGTCTACATGGGTGAAGAGGGAGCGAGGCTGGCATTGCCTTACCAACTCGGATTGCCTCACAATCTCGGTCCAACCTTGGAACCTATCCGACACACGTTGACATACCTTACGATTGATGGACCGAGATTCGATATGATTAACCTCGACCTGACTGGTTTCACATCGCTGACGACCATCCGCGCGTTGTCGGATCTATTCTGCTGCTACAACAGGACAGATAGATTACGGGATGGCATGCATTGGAAATTGCCGAAATCCTTGCGTGTGCTTGAGGTAAACCTCCATTTTCAATCTCACACTTTTCAAGAACTGACAGTATTTGAGCTTGTATTCATGTCTCGTCGGGGATTTTTTCTATGCGCTCCCGATCCAGGTATGTCAGATATTCGACCGAATCCAGATTTAGAGATAGACTGGTTATGTCAACTAGCCGTCAAAAAACCTACGCACTTTCCAGGACTCCGGTCCGTGTGTATTGGGGAAGACGTATGGGATGATAGAATGAGAAGTGAAAAGATGGTGGCCCCGGAGAAGTTGTTATCGGCGTTTGAGGCGAATAAGGTATTTTTACAGATACACTTCCGTATTGTGGAACCTAATTTTGTTCACCGCTTTGGATCTATGCGCTTTGGGTCTTCGCGGTAATTAATTTTGCTGCTTTTCTCTCTCTTCGTTGGGATTATTGAACCTTGCGTTTACCTTAGACTGTGATAGCAATAATTTAACTTCTATTAATATTTCTCTAGATACTCTTTCTATTAACTGAGCTTTTAATGTCCTAAGAGATGCAGAACTTTGTATTGATGTAGACTCAAATTTAATATAATAAAAGCATATCTTCACCACGAAGGCTGCCTCCTGGATTTTTTTTCTTTGGGCTGACGAGGCACTCTCGCTCAACCATGAGTCAAGTTGTCTCACACCAGCCAGCCGAGAGGAAAGACCACGAGACTGATAGTGATCTGAGCCAATCCGACTTAGTCAAGAATATTTCTCGTCGCCAACAGCAATGTTTACATTAGATGGGAGCTTGTGTGGATGGGTGGCTTTGCCTGATAAGGAGGCCGAATCTAACCACAGGCATTATCTGATCGCAAAGGTGGCTCAAATATTGATGGCTTTGGCCGTCGTCTAGTGAAATGTCCTCGAAAATGGCAACGCAGTTCCCAAAGTTGCCCATCGTGCAAATATCACACCATGTTTCTGAAATGGAGAACTTCTGGAAGCCATTCAAACTTCTCTTGGGCTTTGTGGCTTCTCTAGCTTGTTTCAACGGGCGCTACTAGAAGCCCCGAAAAAAGCGTAGCACACCGCCACATTGCTCACTAATGGCGGTCTTGCAGTTCAGTTCAGCGACCCACTTCCCCGAAAGCCCAAGTTCTTCAACGCCTTGCAGGGTGCAGTACCGAAGCATTGTAGTTCTGATCCCGTGTCTTTGGCGTCAAAAGATTTGCTCGCTGCTCCGGGGTTCTTGCACCACGCAATCCTCGAGGAAAACTTGCTTGCTGCCTCGATCCTCATTTCTTCTATGAACTGCTGAACGCCGCAGCCGTTGGGGAAGAACTTCCTTCTGTCAAAGCCAATTCCCAATCCATTTTTATACTTCGTAAGAGTGATTGTTTGGATCCTCACTGGTGCTCTTAAGGCACGACGGATCGAATGATGGCTCAAACAATTGACAAGGGCGGGAATTATCCAAAGGACAAAAGGATAATGCTGTGTGCGATCAGACCAGCTTCATCGGCACGGCGAACGGTCTTCCCTGTTTTCGCTATGGTGATCCCCCAGTCTCATTATGCGATGCATGCGTCTTCGCGAATTGTAAGGCGGGGCTTGATGTGGCTGACACATGGCTGTCTCGTGGTATTGCGTCTCAGACTCTCAATGGATCGTCGGCTCGATCAGAAACATTCTCCAATAGCGCCATGGCTTCCAAAGTCTGAAAGCCCAATAATGATCCTCTCGGAATTATCCGAAGTAGAAGGATCGTTCTAGCATGCAGGGTCAGGCTTGTAGAATTCTTTCTAGGATGATAGGCCAGCACTTCATGGGTTCATCTGCGCATCTCGCTCCCCACGGCCCAAAGCAGAGGTCAAAGCGAACATGAACACCTCTCATGCAAATGGCATGACAATCCTCAACGGCATCTGGAACGCCATATTCTGCAGGATCTTCGATGTCTCTTCTCGTTATAATCCCAGGTACAATAACCGGCTCCACCCCCATTTCAATAATGGTTGGGTTAAGGTCAGATTTCGATCCACTCGCAAAGAAAGTGCCTTGCAACTGCAACTCGAACACCTATGGAGATGGGTATTCTGACTAGGCAGGCGGCCGCTGTGCCTCCCTTGACTCCAGAATATCTCGCTTTCAACATCGCACCGAAGCTCCTCTCTGTTTCGGGCACTCTGACGGCATTTGCTGTCACTATCTTTCTGCTTCGCGCTTATGTTCGAACAGTGATGCTTAGAGTATTCGGTATTGATGACGCTCTAATGCTCGTCGCAGTTGTGAGTTGATTCATATTCTTCCTGTTCTCTCCCAAATGGGTCGCTGATCTGAACTTAGATTCTTGCCATTACTGTGCTTGGTCTCTTTGTACAAGGAACACACTACGGAATTGGTAGACACATTTATGCAATCCCTCCACAGCAATTCGCTTCGCTTTTCTACACCATCTTCTGGCAAGGACTCATTGTAGTATTTGCAGTCAGTTTTGTCAAGCTATCGATAGCATTCTTTCTCCTCCGACCGGCTCAGCGAACACGATACAGACGTTTTCTGTACGGCGTTATCGGTTGGTACATTCGAACCCCTGATGCAAGGCATTAATCACTAAGAAGTTCTAAGCATTCTTGATCATCTTCACCTTTGTGTCAGCGTCGGCCATACTTTTCGAATGCAGACCAGTTGCAGCCGCCTGGGACTTTTCACTTCGTCCACCTCCAGACGGAACGGGAACAGTGAAATGTATGAACATGAACACTTTCATCAAATTTGGTGTCTTCAACAGTTGTATGTCGAATTCGCTTCCTATGTTAAGGACATTGTATCTGACCTCCTCAGCTATTAACGCCTTCACGGATGTGCTCTTCGCCGTGCTACCGGTCCCCATGATCTGGACCCTGAAGATCAATACCCGAACAAAGATCTCACTGATCGGAATTTTGAGTCTCGGGTTTCTGTAAGTCTAAGCTGTGATCTATGCGGAATGATTACTGATCCTTACTCTGTGCAGGGCTTGTGCCGCAGCGATCTACAAGACGCCCATTCAATATCATTTCTTCGATGATCCTGATTCTACTGGGTTTGTGACCTTGAATTTCTGCATAGAACTTCCGCTGACATATAAATTTTACAGTCATGGATCATGGTTTTGGGTCTGGCAAATGTATGTTGTCTTACTCGTATGATGCAATCAGCTAACATGATCCCGTCACAGAATCGAACTCACCCTCGGCATAATGTCAGCCTCCCTGCCATCTCTCAAGCCTCTCTTCAACTGGTTCCTCGAAACAGCCAAAGCCTTAACAACAAACTCTCGCACGCGCACACGCACCGGAACTCAGCTCTCTGGATTCAAACGCAACTCGTCTATGAACTACTTCAAGTCTGAAACCCACAAGTCCCGCCGTGACGGTGCTTTTGGGCTTGAGAGTGTGGCCGCCAGTGAACGAACGGAAAATGGCGGAACCAGCAAGGGAAGGGATATGTACAGTGTGCAGGTCACAGGCGAGGGATGGGATGTGGAGAAGGCAGCGGATGGGAGCAACGAAGCTATCTTGCCGATTCAAGGCGTGCGGAGTCCAAATAAGATAATGGTCACCACAAACGTCGTTGTGCTGTGAGTACATAAAGCTCTTATATCGCTTGTCTACAGGTGATGCGACCAGATTCGAGGCCATGAATCTCTGGTGGGTTTAGGGATAACGGCCAAACCGAGCTCATAAAGAGTTAGAAGTATGACCTCGAGATGTTGCTCTGAATATACACTTTGTAAGATTATCACGCAGTGGTAAATCAAGTTGACCTAATCAATCGAACAATGTTGGAATATTTCAAGAGTCTTAGAATAATTAATGATACATTGTTAGTAGCCACTCTGAACACTTTTTTATATTGAATTGGAAAGCTTGAGTTCTGAACTATACGTTCACTTCTAGTTATATAACACCTTGTGATCTCACTCCAGAAGGAAAGCATCGAGTCAGTAAGTATATGGCCGGAGTGTGCTTTGGACGCAGCTTCTCTGTGCAAAAATCCAGAGAAGAACCCATTCTCCAAAAAGCTTATATTCAAGTAGTAGCTGAGCTCCCGTATCAGGAATATCTAATTGCCAACCTGAATTCGTCAGAGCAATATTTAGCACGTGCAAGTCACACCACCTCGTGTATTTAGCCAACCAGCTTCAGCCAAGCCTGACTGCGGGGCATCTCACGAAACCTCGCTGCCTTGACCTCAAGACATCACCTTTCAACCAACATTCATCAATTCATCGGTTACGCTCTCAAAGCTTCAGAAGCACGATGAAAGTCGAGCGCTCGGTTCCGATCGACCAAAGAAGCCAGCGGTCTGCTACCTCAAGTGTCGTTAACGCGACTTCACAAATATCAACCCCACCAGCGAATCCAGCGATGCAAGACCTTCGTCATCAATCCATTAGAGACTCACAGCTCCCAGCTCCCGAGAGATTCGATGCCGACCTCCCTTTTGAGAGAGACGAGCTTCTCAAACCCGATGGTCGCGTCCCTCCTCACGGACCCAAAGTCTGGCAGGTCAAAGAATTGCCTCTCAAGCTCAGCGCTCTTGAAGCTACAGTGGCAGTGAAAGGTGGAGTCTTCACTTATGATGATTTTGAAGTGCAAGTCCTCATCTCCTCACCTCTGAGTTTGGAGGCTGATGTTCTTTTAGATACAACCCCGCCGCGAATGAAAAGGTCGATGAAGGACCAGCTGATCCACTTTCTGGGGCCCTGTCAGCGACCTTCGGTGCAGTCGGAACCATCGCCCAGCGAGTTGGGGACTATCCTCTTTTGCTTGCGAAGGTCCTGGAAGCTAAAGAAGATGACCAAGTCCACAAGGAAGTAGCTGAGTTTGCCAAGGATTCTAACAAAGGTGTCACTGGTATCCTTGGTGCTGGACTCAAGGCGCCAATGGATATTACTCATAACGTAGCGCGTGGGTTTCATAATCTGCCGAAGATGTATGGTGATGATACGGTGAGACCGTTGGACAAGGTGACCGATGTGCAAAGTGGACTTCAGGCTGCTGGAAAGGTGAAATTTACCAGCTCCTTGATAGGACTACAACAAGATGTTGACTTTTCATAGAGCTTTGGTTATGGCTTGTGGGATGGAATGTCAGGCCTAGTCACTCAGCCCATGAAGGGTGCACAGGAAGGTGGCTTCATGGGAGGCCTGATGGGCTTCGGTAAGGGACTTGGTGGAGCCGTTTTCAAACCGGCTGCTGGTAAGAAGCAATTCTCTTCGTATGCCCAAGGTAACTAATCTGTTCTCAAGGTGTCGTTGGTCTAGCAGGATACGTATCCAAGGGCATTTATGAAGAAGTCCAAATTTCGCGTGGTCTAGATGAGCATAAAGACGAGAGCGAAGCTCAAATGGTGCAAGGTTTCAAGGAATGGGAGCAGGCGTCAGAGGAGGACCGAAGACAGATTCTTTTGTCGATTAAAAGGCAGATTGAAGATCTCGAGACAATGGAGGGATGACACGGTTGGCACCAGTAGGCAGCGGGTTTCGTCATGCTGTTCGAGTATTTACTTTTCGGTGCGAAGGTCATTTTCGATTTCAGGAGTATGAATCTCCCCTGACCTTCGTTTTTAGACCAAATTCATGCTCATTACTACCAGAACTATGAGGACTTAAAAGGAATGCTGTGGACAGAATGTGGGGTCGGTGGAATTATAAAGATTCAACTTTAGCACTAGTTGTAATCTGAAACTCGTAGCGCATCGTAATGGCGGTCTACATTACATAACGCTTCAAAGAATCCAGAAAAAAGAAGACACTTACTTTGGGGAATATTTCTGAGTTAAGAGAAGATCGATAATAATAAGAATAGTACGGAAACTTTGCAGCTCCCATGAGTTGTGAAACATCAAATTAGTGGTACGCAGTGAGTTCCCAGGACAACTAGTGTAACCTTTCCTTTAATTTTATTGCTGAGACTAAACAAAATCTTGACCGTAGAGCCGGTACACATCTCGAAGTCTGTCTCTAACTGCCGGTATACTCAACAACCATTCTATCGATCGATCCAACTCCTTATAAAAGGCGCCAGCTAAAAGTCCAATTCTGCGGCAAACCTCATCCAACGAGAATCCGGAGCATTGCCAAGCCGCTTCAAAATAGTCCAGAGGCTTAAGAAACGATGGTCCTGCACTACTAACTCTGTTGGATAAAGGAAACAAGGCTGCTCCCTTCATAGACTCCTTCAGTTTCTTCTTCCAGATCTCATAATCAGTGTACACACAATTGAGCTTAAACGCTACCGTATCAAATTCGCGACACTTCTGTCCGTTGGGGAGAGGGATCTGGAGAAATCCCACGTATCGATCAACCATTTCCATGAGCTCGAAGCCATATCGAAAGGTTCGGATTTTTACCTCCACATCTAAGATTTATCATTAACAACTATCTTTATCAGCATTAAGCTAGCGCTACTTACATTCCTCATTATAATTTATGAGACGGGGAACTAATGATGTGCATAGAAAAGTCGTCTTTGGTGATCGGTCGAAGAGCCCATATGGAACACACCGAGAATATAGAGCGGATAGGCCATCCGCTAGTCCATTCAGCTCCACGATCTTCGTGCTTGGAATCTTGCGTTCTTCAAAATGTAACAAGAGGGACTCTGGTAGCTTGTCCACTTCTTCCCAGGCTTCTCTCTCGAGTTTGGCGGGGAGGTAGGGCTCGGTGAAGACAAAGGCGCTGTGGATCGCATCCACGAGATTCGCCATCGCTATTGTTCGCTGCTTTTCCAGATGATCTTTTGATACAATTATCTTATGAAAATCGTAGTTTTGTTTTTCCGCTTCCCAATCCAGACTTTGAGTCATTCTGACGGCCAGCGCCTCGACGAACATGAGGCATAATTTTGGCGATTTTGAATCTGGGCCGGAATATACAAGGGAGAGTCGTTTTGGGAAAGGACGTGGCTTGGATTTATTCATTGTCGCAGGCGAACGTTGATTTTAGTAAGAATAGGGATTCGATTGTAAGGTTTGGGGTAGATAAGTATACTTGAAGAACGTCGTCAAGCATCACAAGAGATGAAATTATAGAATTAGAGATTTATTTGAAAGAAGCGGGTAGCTAGCGGCCATGCTACTACTCTTTTTAACCCACTAAATTGCGAATTGCTACTGTGCACGGCGCCACAACGTAGTGTACCATCGATTCAGAGATTGGAATAAGAACTACTCCTAATCCGGGTTCGTACATTTAATCGAGTTTCCTAACCCTCCCAAATTTAGCTTCCGTTCTTACATCTTATGAGTGGTTCTGAACAACGCAAGCCCAAGAACAGCATTCATGGTAGCCAGCTACCTCGAGATCTAGAGAAAAGACAAGAACAGGGAAATGGAAGCTCATATATCCCTTCCACAATCTATCCCCGCAACACAATACCCTTTGCCACTTGAGCTTGAGTCGGATCTCCCTCCTCATCAACCAAAACCTCAACTGCCCACTTCTCCCCCCAAGCCTTCCTAACCAACTCATCAAACCCCTCCTCCCCACTAGCTACAAACCTCCTCTCCGCGCCCTCTTCTTCACGAACGCAGAACTCCTCAAACCTTCCACAGTTATCAAATGTCACGCACGAGATCTTACCTACACAACTAACGTGGTACTCCGGCTCTCCGCCTCCACTTCCCTGGCCATGGTGTTTGTGATGACCACATCCGCATTTCTCACCATGATCTTCCCCACAATGACAGTGCCGATGAGGATGATGCTTCTTTCCACACCCACACCCCTGACCGGGCCTCAGCGGTGGAACACCCGTCAAACTACCCGACACACTCCCCGCATTGCCACCCAGGCCATTCACGCGCGCTTCAACTAGCCCCACATACCGCAACAGAACCGGATACCACCGATTAACCGGATTCATATTCTGGACTCTCCATTTCAAGACCGAGAGCGTCGCTTCTTCACCGGGTAGCGCAGCAGGTGCGGTGATAACGGGGATCTGGACGTTGAATGCGGAGATGATTTGCCGGGTGTAGTTTATAGGTGGTTCTGTGGTATTCGTTGGCGTCTCGGTGATTGGATCTGCGGCGTGTTTAGGGGAGGTGAGGAGGCCTTTTCCGGTTGATGGACGGGTTAGAAGACGAGAGCGGGACTTGGATTTGGTGGAGATTTGGGGGATGGGGGGAGGTGGGGGTGTTGTGACTGGTGGTGGGAGGGTGAGGGTGACGCTGGAGACGCGTCGGATTGTGATGAGGAAAGTTTCGCCGTTCGTGACGGTGCTGGGCAGGGTGACTGTGAGGAGCCCAGCGAAGTTGACGATGCCAGAACTGACTGAAGGAATAGGGATGTAGGTTATGCCGTTGGTGGTAGTGCATTGGAGGGTGCTTGGGTCTGCTGAGGAGAGGAAGTGGGATGCGTAGAATTGGTTTGCGAGGGCGACTACAGCGGCTGATTGAAGTTGTGGCCAATAAATCGTTGCTGTGCTACCAGCCGGTGTGTTACCCCAGTCTATCATCAGCTCGTCGGGGAAGCTTTGGATTATACTTATTGTTGAAGCAACCACTCTGCTGGGCTTCAAGTCAAAGGCCTGCGGAATGACAAGTGTTGCTTGTGATTGAGGGTCGTTGGATGTTATGATCTGGAGATTGCGCTGGGCAAGCTGATCCCATTGAGCGTTAACAACAGCTCCCGAAGGTAGTGAGTTGGGAATAGGGGCATCATCGTAAGCGATCTGGGCGACGATGCAGTGATGGTTTCCTCCGAACTTCGATTGATTGGAAGGCTGGAAAACGTCTAGAAAGCATCCGTAATACTGCCAAACAGAATCAGTTCCAGCAGGAATTGTAATGGTATGGATGTTGGCATTATTGGTAAACCCATTATAGTCGTGTGTTCCGTTGATATCTGTGGCAAAGAATGGGATTGTTTGGACAGTTTGGCCGCTGGGGTCCGTGAATCCAGTCCCGGACGGAAGAGGGGAAATTGGAAGACCAAGATCTGCACCCGAAGTTCCCAGTTTGCTCTTGTATGTTGAGTTCGGGTTCCAATCTGTATCGCACGACTGTGCGACCCAGAGACGGAAAAATACACGGACATTCGTTGCAGAATCGGACGCCAGTCCTCGCAGACGCACGCGAGCCAAGGCAAAGTTATAGTTCTGAGCACCACTTGAAGTGAGAGCATAGACTGAGCTATCAGCGGTCTCGAAGCCGGTTTGACCTGGAAGGGAATCGAGAGGATCGGTAGTCGACGGAGTTGTATATGCCGAAGTGGAATTGAGATATCCAATGAAAGATTGAATGGAACCATATGGATCACTTGTGAAGGCCGGTGATCCAAGGACCGATGTACCGGCTGTGACTGGGAACACGCGCAGGTCTTGGCTGAGATACGACTTTTGTGCTGCTGCCGACGGGTCAAGGTTTGTGAAGTAGGGATCAGCACCACCCAGAAGTTCAAAGACAGTGCTTGCTGAGGCTCCAGTCAACTGTGAACCACTGTTATTGGCAACCGCATCGAGCTCCGTCAGGACTGGGTTTGGGTTTGTTGCTGTTGGGAACTCAGGTAGAACAGCAGAAGTAAAATTGATGTCGAAGGAGAAGCGAACTCGCTGAGGGGCTTCGAGATTGGTAGGGTCCTCCCATACCGGAATCGCTGCTGGTGGAGTTGATCCCCCAGGGGGAGGACTGGGAGTGATAGAGACACCCGATAGGCCAGCGAAAGAGCCAGTCGGGGTTGGAATAGTGATATTGAAAGTGTTGAAAGAATTGATACTGAAACCTTCGAGAACTAACCAGAAAGCATTGGAAACGAGACCGCCTTGACTGATAATATCTTGGACTTCATCCTTTCCGAATGTGTTCTTGTTGATCAGGAAAGAGAGAATGCCCAGCGGAAATGGGTTGTCGAAATTCGGACCAGTAGTGATTTGAGCTGTTCCAGGGAATGCATTCCCCACAAGGCGACTAAAGAAAGGGAATGGATCTCCCAAGTCACCAGAAAGGTTGCTATATACTCCAGAAAGCTTCTGGGAATGAGCGGCGATTAGTGTTGGAATGTCGTTGAAAGCAAGCTGGATGTAAAGGTAATAGAGGAATAGCTCGCAACATCCAGTGACAGCATCTGGACAATTGTCATCCTGGGGATTATTGACGTAATCGGCGCGAGAAGAGCTCAGCCAGTCATTCGACATCCAGAAGCCGTTTATTGCAGACGTGTCAGTGCTCAGGGGGGTATATATCTTAGTGGCCAGAAATCGTGAGAGTGCTTCGCCATTGCTAGCTTCGGTTTTGTCCCCAAAAGAATATCCCCATCCGCTGGCTATTGTGAAAGAAACGTGGTTGAATCTGTCTCGGGACGAGGTGAGTACGGAGTAAGGTACCTAGTGGAGCGGTGGAGGATTGACTGATTAATTTATTCATACCCTGTTTCAGCTGTCCGCCGTAGGGCTGATATGCCGGCATTGCCCAGCTTCGGCGCTGGAAGTAGTTGCCGAAGTGCGCCTTGCCGCATTCGGTAATTCGCACTTCACTTCGTCGCAGTTTTATAACCAGCAACCTCCTCCACCAGACGGTATAGCTCCTATCTACGACTTTTTAAATAGGCGCCTCGAGAAGTGCTTTATTGTGTTTCTAAAAGATCATAGGCTTATTAGCTGCTATCTTGGCCGGCTATCTCATATCATGGTACCTTCTATCTCCCCTAGCGTTCCGCTTTATCTGCTTTTCCTACATTAAAGCTCCCCAACTACCCAAAGAGATGCGTCTATGCCATAAATTTAATTGCATTTATGACTGATTTTGGCTCATTCAAGATTGCCCTCAGATCTATTCATTCTCCCCTTCCAACTACCCTTCGCCGTATATCATGGTATATCCGACACCTTAGCAGGATATGATCCATCATTTGCCGTCCTTCGCCGTAGTCGCATCCAGGGTCACCAACATCTGCTACTCTTCTCCTCCACAGGAAGTCGCTTAGTCCAATTTTTTCTATACGCATCTGGATAAGCAGGGCGCTCTGCAACTTCTTCGGGCCCTGGTGTATTCTCACGCTCTTGTGTGTTGGTCGTGGGGGTGTGCTTGAATTTAGTTCCCCTCGTTTCCACCTTACCTTTTCACCAATTAGTGCGGGTAACTTTTTACCAAAACACCGGTTACCTTTTTACCAGTTGCCCATCGCAAGACCAGCGGTCTTGAACGTCAGCTGGATTGTAGGAAGATTTTGAGATGATTGAAACGTTGCCTGAGGTGGACTCTGCATCGGAATTCTCGTTATCTGTGTCGTCTGAGGCTCGTTTTCAGAATGCTTGCATCGATTTTGAGAACGCTGCCAATATTCTACAATACTAGCATTATGTTACGTGGAGCTCATCCAGTCGTGTGACCAAGGCGTTAAATTTGTTAGCAAGATTGGCCCTCTGAGAGGGACTGCCGTCAAAGAAATGCACAACGGGGGCTGTGGTTGATATCCAGTCCAGGACCTCCCTATTGTCTTCCAACTCCTGAGCACTTCTTGACAGCATAATTGCGTGCTGAAGTTGTTTGCCAGCGTCAGACATGAATTCGTTTTTGACAAGTGACTTCAGCAGAATCTTGTCTACGTAAACGAGCGCTGAAAGAATACAGGACCCCTCGATGCTCATAGGATCTGTTTTTGACCTCAGGTTTTCAAGTTGTTGTTGAACTCCGAGGCAAGCTGCCTGGAAATCTTTGGAAGGAGGTGCGGTATCGCTAGTTGTATTTTGGGCTGTGGAAAGGAACCGAATAGATCGGAGAATCCGAATCTTTCAAAGTTTTGAGTCAGCATTACTTGAGGGGTAGAATTTGGACATGGAAAATTGTCTCACGAGCTGATCGATCTACAGATATGTCACGTATCTAGAAAGTGAACAACTTGCCGCACTCGAAATAGGAAATGTGGTTATAGAAATTCCCTCACCATCTCATTAGATAGAGAAGAGGGGCCAGGGAGGTTATTTGTCATAATCTCGCGGGAACCATCTTCCTCTTCTCGAACAAGGATGTGCTTGTGTCCCTGGATGGCATCTTGAACGCTAGGCACCAGGAACTCGCCCCCAGCTTGATGGACCCTACAAGAGTTTCGTATTAGCAGAATTATCGATGAATTGGTAGGCTAAAGGCACATATACCAAATTATCAAGTCTTTCATTAAGCCATCGAGTCCAAAATTGTCCAGGCCACCGCGTGACCTTACCATCTGTCTCAGTCCACTCATGTGGCTCTTATATTTCGAGCGCTGACCGAATACAAGCTATTTGCATTCTATTAGAAAACTTATCCGGTTATTGAAGGTAATATGAAAATGATGAATATGCGAAGTCACCTCAATGCCCGATAGTTGGATAACAGTTGCAACCATTGCATCGGTGACTATTAGATTCGGTTTGCTAAGCTCTTTATTCAATAGCGCACAGGTTTCGATTGTTAACTGGGAAGCGCGTGGAGACCTATTATCTTTCTATTAATTTGATTCATGCAATAAAAAGAACAGCTTGCTAAAGTCTAGGGAACCACGTACCAAGGACTAGGGCCTAATGTTGCCCTGAGATGGGTCTCGCCAGCAAGGAGCATAGACTTAAGAGTCATCTTATCCTGCATAATGAATGGGACCCACTTCTCCAGCCATGGGATCTGTTTTGGAAATGCCTGGCCACCCACTGCAATAGCTGTAACAAAATTGCAGTATCAATATTGCTCTCGTACGGACAACTTGCAGCACATGATAAAACACCAAATACTTACAGTGATCAACCAATCGATGCTCGTATAGATCTAAATCAAAAGGATACGTTTGAAAGGGGTCAATTCTACCAGCGCCAAGTATTGTCTGTACTGGGGTTGGCTGCTGGCGGAAAAATTCCAAGTAAATTTGGAGTATCTTCCCTTGATATTGACGCACCCGTGCTTTATGATCGGAATGTGAATTCAATGATGCTTTTGGTACTATCTGCTTCTCTGTAAGGAGTATATGACGGCTTGGAGATCTCTTAAGATAGATATTTCGTCGGCCATCGGTTTGGTCGGACGATTCTGCATGAGGATCCTCATTAATCCAGAAAGTCGAAGGCTGGTAGCCCTTAAAGTCTTCCGTTACCTCGATATCTGCCGATGCATCATCGCTGTCGAATTCTGGGAGACTGGGCCCTGGGTCGCGTGCACGCTGAAGCAGTTGGCGACGACCTACCGAAGGAGCATTTCGTCGCCGTCGTTCTGAGTTGGCGTGTCTTCTTGCCTGAGAACGTATAGTAGATAATGCACTAGATCTTGAGTGCCTTTGCCTCCCATCCTCTCTGATGAACTCGAATGTCATTGATCTGTCGGCCTCTTCCTCTCCTAGTTGAGTGGAGTCGTTGGCTGCAGGGGGAGGAATTCCATCGTCCATGTCTATTCTTAGCGCTGATTTGACTCGCGGCTATCTTGGCCTAGTTGCAGGAAGTATAAGAGTTGAAGCAACCCACTTGCATCCCCGGGGTGGCCACTTGTCCTTGGTAGCATGTGCTGGGACAGAAGAAGGAAATATGTGTTATTCAGCATCTTGCATATGTTTCACCGTCCTCTGTCTGAATGCCGCGGGCATGTTACCGCATCCGCGATATTGTTCAGCCAATCGCGTTAAGAGGGAAGAGTCAATTCGTGAGGAACATTACTGAATTTACGAAATAAAGTTGCTGCTCGAAAGCGGGATTGATGCCGTGGACAATTCATATTTGCAGGACCTTGAGTTCTTCACCATGAGAAGAGAAGAGGAGAGAGAGAGAGCGTTGTCGTTTTTAATTTTAGAGGGAGCAACGCGTTTTAGTGCCTTCAGAACACGATATCGCCTGATTGGCACGCTAAATTAGTTCTGTGGCTGAAGGTATAATAGCTCGGGAGCTTCAGGCTTTGGGCCTTTTTCTAGAGAGTTACCACTGAATTCAGTTTGGCGGGGCAGTTATTCGCTAACATATACTTAGCAATTGGGCCACAGTCACTCAAATATGTCAAGTACACCAGATTCTTAAACTTAAATTAAGCTCCTTTGTGACAAACAAATTCGAAGTCGCTATTTCAGATCCAATCTACTCGGTTACCCCCTCTACGGATTCATCAATCTCATCTGCTTGCAAGTGCACTCTCTGCAAAGGAGAGATTTCCAAGTACACCGCCGACTGAACCTGCTCGCACCTCTGCGCCATTCGGCTGGTAATACTCCATACTCGTATAATTTCCCGCTCATAGAGCAAGTTAAGCTATAGAAGTTGCCGGAATTCCCCGTAGCTGAGTCTGCCGACAATCCGACGGCCCCTGTGCCAGCCCTGCCGCATCAAAGATAACAAGCTCTTTGAAGGTGGAATAGTCACACCACACAAAGATTTTGATCTGTTCATAGGCATTGCATTCAAGGAAGCCATCCATCATATTGCAAAACATCGTCTGCAGCGAGTTGTGAACAGTATATTGTGAAAACTCGAATACGATGTCATCTGGCAATTCATCGTCACCAACATAATGCGCATTGACGAATCTTATCCCGTATTGGCTATATGATTGGAACAAATCCACGGACAACAAGTTGCATACGTCGTTGAATGTGGACAAATATGCAGGGTTGTTCTCGTTGAGAGGTGCTGAGTACATACGGTAGACTGGTTGAGGGACGACCAATAAGAAGTTGCCTTGGCTTTCGGCATACATATATTTTTCGTTATTCGAAATGTCGGAAACCACCTCCAGGAAGAATGTAAGTTGTGGACTACCAGGGTCGCAGACCAGTTCAAACGGTTCTGCAAAGACAGGTTGAAGCTGGATCTGCACGCAAGCAGGGTCAAAATACACTGTATAGGCCGGAGACCGAGAAATGTCAAGAGTCTGATCAGAACAGTACGCCCATGTTGTATCCCCACTGTCGCTTTATTGGAGGCGCTCGTTCACGATATTGTACAGAGCAAGTATGTATATCTAAAGGGCCACTGCAATATGGGCTGGGGTAAAGAAGGCGAGATCTGATAGCCATGGCTCGCCAGCGACGTTGGCTAGCTGACCAGTGCTCAGGTTCATAAGATTACAGGCTGAGCTGAAAGTGACTCCCCGCATCTCCTCAGGTTGCGTGATTCGCAGGACATCAAATCAAGGTTGGAGTGAAATAGTGGGAAAGGAGGTAGATTGAAGATTAAGTAAGCGGAGTAAGGTCACAGGGTACTAAGGAGCTAACCGAACACAAGGAAGGAAGAATAAAGTAGGATAGTGAACAGAAATGCTCAATTTTCTGTTTCGAATGGGCGAGCTGCTTGAATGAATTTCCTTTATTTGGACCCGTTGAAACTTCTCGCAGCAGATTCTCTCACCATTATCCTGACCAACTTCGGTTCTGGGTAGCTCCCGTTAGCCTTGCAACCCCACATATGTCACAAAACTCAAGAGTTGAGCGATATTGCTTGAGACTGAGAAAAAGAACTCTACGATCATCGAGGCAACAAGTGCCGGACGGACAGTAGCTTCCTCTAAAACTTCCACAGGCACCATCGCGACTCTTACATATTGAGGCAACAAGAGATGGTCGTCTCATCACCAAGTTCTGTCTTGTCACAAGAGAATAATCTAGAAGAAAACGTCCAAATGATGATCAATGATATAGAAACCACCTGCCTCACTACGACTTTATGAGATTTGCTACTATTTAAACCCGAAGGTCTTCTTCACATGAGCCAAAATCCTTCCACATGTCATCCCACGCGACAAGATTCTCCCACATCTCCCTGCTATACTTTTCAAGAAGCCTGCAAGCTGCACGATGGCCATTTTCCAACGCCAACTCCCGCGCTCTGTCATATTGCCTGACCCCAGTTCCAATAACCTGTGCACCGGCGCTCAGAAGAAGTTGTAGTATGTCGATACGGCCATGCTCAGCTGCACCTTCCAGCGCAGTTCTACCGCCAATTTTTGCTGGCAAGGCGTCGACATCTGCTCCTCGTTCTATAAATAGCTGTGCTATTCCGATGTATCCACCGATAGCAGCAAATTGAAGTGCTGTTGCGCCGTAGCGGTCGAACGGTGGTGTGTTGATATCGGCGCCATTGTCCAAGAGTATATTTACGATGTCTATCCTCCCTTTCTCGGCTGCAAGCTGTAAAGGAGTGCGTGTAACGCCAAATCGAAGGTCCGGATTTGCATTAGCTCCAGCTGCTATTAGCACCTTTACCAACCCCAGGTTACCCTCATCTATAGCCACTAGGAGTGCTGTTCGATGATCATCCGTAACGATGCTATTAGGATCTGCGCCACCATCCAAGAGTAATTTCACGATCCGTGAGTCCGTCCTATCATCTGATTTGATTGCAAACCCAAGGGCAGTCTGCCCCCTTCGGAGGTATCGCACTCTTGGGTTGCTGGGGGTATGATAAGGATAATCAGCTGGTATTGTCTGATCTCCCACCTTCTTGTTAAGAATCGCGTTTGGGTCTATCCCTTTCGCAAGTAAAGCTTTGATCATTGTAGGATCCTTCAATTTGATGGCATGTTGCAGAGCGCCACAACCGTAGCTTCTTGAGTATCTTTTGTGCCGATGCAAACGCGCTTCAAGAAGTGTTTGCACCACCTCGACGCTACCAGTGATCCCAATAACGAGAGAGTGTTCATCTGGATCGGCGCCAAGCTCAAGAAGATATCGGACCATCAGCAGGTCATTATTCCGAGATGCAGCGGAGAGTGCTGTTCGTCCAGATATTACAGCCTCAGGTGCATTGACATTAGCGCCAGCATCGATTAGTAGTTTGATAACCTCTTTACTTTTCTTCTCCACAGCAACGAAGAGTGCGTTTCTGCGACCATTTGGCTCTAGAGCGTCGATTTCAGCCCCTGCATTGATAATGTCTTCAATCAGCGGATAATATCCCCAGCCGACTGCAGCAGGCAAAACAGTCGTTTCATGCATATCATATCCAGAACCATTTAGGCTTCCGATTCCATTCACTGCAGCACCTGCAACCAAAAGCTGCTTCACCAGCCTTAAATCTTTCTTGATTATCGCTTCTAAAAGTGGGCTCTCACGTAGGCTATCGCGTATGCCATTGATATTTGCGCCTGCAGCGAGAAGTAGTTCGACAATATCATTTCGACTATTGTGTATAGCAGTCCACAGCCCTGTACCGAGCGATTCAAGGGACGGGGTTCGATGTCCCGATGTTTCGTCCAGAAGGAAGTGAAGAACAGGCGTATTCCCTGATTCAATTACTTGTTGAATGGCGTCCTCGAGCTTGTTGTTTTTGGTGAGCTGGGCTCCAGATGCACTCAAGTCCTGAATCAGAGCCATTTTCCCGTGCTCGATACTCTTGGTTAAGGCTGCAGTTTTTCACTTTCTCTTAGTTCTGTCGTCTGCAGTGTCCAGAAGGAAAAACAACAGCGTAGAATTGTATGCAACAGCACTCTCGATCACTGACTCAGTGACTTGGCCTCCGGAATTAAGCAACAGTTTCACGACATTAATGTCGCAACGACGCACAGCTTCGAATAACGACTGCTCGGTGACCTGAGCTCCATAGTCTAAGAGTAATTGAATCAGTTCGATGTTTTTCCTAGCCATTGCGACTTCTAATGGTGTTTCGGCTTTCTCCCTGGGTATGGCAACTCGTTGGGGGTCTGCCCCAGCCAGGAGCAAAGTTCGAGTCATGTTGATTACATCTCCGTCGGGGATTTTAGGGTTGCATTTGATAGCTGTCATGAGGGGAGTGGAATTTGAATAACCATTGCCTACGAAGATATTCACGTCGGCACCCCCAGAAACAAGAAGGTCAACAACTTCAACGTGCCCCCAGTCCACAGCTCTGGAAAGAGGAGATTCTCCCGGGCCGGGGTTGACAACAGCGCCAGCATTCAGCAGGATTCGCACAAGCTCAGTGTCAACGTGTGGCTTGAGTCCGTGTTTATCTCTGCCGTCCACGGCAGACATTAGCACCGATTCGATATCTTCGTTTCCCACTTGGTGATCAGCCTTCGCTCCTCCATCTATTAATGCCCTGACTAGATTCAGGCTTTGCATGCCACACGCGCGAAGAAGTGGGGTATAACAAGTGCCGCGTTTAGTGCGGTACACCTGTTCGTTGGGATTGATACCCAATTTTATCATTTTACTGATAGTGCCAACATCTTCGGCGTCGAGAGCAAGCCGAAATAGATTCTCAGCGAGGGCCTCAACTGTAGGTCCACCAATTGACAAAATGTATTCCATTAGGCCGCCGTTCGAGTGGCGTTGTAGCCATTGATAGACTTTTTCGCTAATATCCGTAGTTGGCCCGAAGAAATTATTTGAGATCAGGTACATGGATAACTTGAGAAAATGCAGGACCGAAGATGATTGCCGGTGTGATATTGCCATATGTGCGGATGTTGGATTGCCGGGAAAGATATTCTCAGGCAGGAGGGCCTTGATAGTGTCACTTAAAGATCCCGATACACTTCCTGTTAACTCTCCAAGGACACCAAATTGACTTTCCTGAGAGAGAACTACTGAATCAGACCCGCTGTTCTCAAGGATGAATAAAAATGGATTCCCTATAGAAGGAATGTCAGCAGAGCTCTTGCTGTTTGAGATATATCACCCTAAAATTGAAATATGGGATAGAAGAAATTTTCCCTTATGCATCTACCATCAAGGGCCTCACGTACCTGTGTGGCCGAAGATAGAGTTAAATTGATGAAAAGGCAGGCAATCCATTAGTACCGGGCTGATATTTATTGGTGGGTGGATGCTGAGCATTGACATGGACGGGGCAGACTTTGGTGATGGAGTACGAATAATGAAGCCTTCAGGAGTTGGCGGCGATGGGCCTGTTTCTCGTTGTAAGAATCCAAAAGTGACACATATGTGGTATTACCTACCAAGCGGATGGATCTGAATTGCTTTAGACATGGACCCATAGCGCAGAGTCTCTTTCCTCAGTTTTTTGGGGTTGATCAGATTGCCATTCAGGACTACCTCAGTCTCCTTGTGCTCATTTTCCCTTTCCGCCAGTTTGCGAGCTATTATCTTCCATTCGTCTGCGGTTCGATTCTTTCGAAACTGCCACTTCTTAAACTGAAGTTCATATTGCGATTTACTTCTCAGATTTAGCATCGATGAGGAAGATTAGAAACAGCCATGAACACCTACGTCGCGTTAAATTGATACTTGGCTGCCATCTCGTGCATGACCTCCGTAAGGCTCAAATCCTGCTCCAGGTATAACGCCCGAAGGGTACTCTCAAAGGGGCCCCAGACAATCTCAGCCGGTGGGTCCATTGTAGATGGGAGAGACGTGATATAATGATATAGAGAAGATTTGAACCGTGATGGCTACTGTACTGAAGGAATATTCGATGCCCAAGGTCTGAGGCTGCGTACTGACAATCCGGGCGTGCAAAGGCGATTCGGGATGTCTCACGTGATTCCAGACTATTGGGCGGGGCTATATGATGCACCGCAGAGCGCTTGGGAAGATATAAACAAAGCCGATTGATGCCAGGGAAAGTTGCAATCGAAGTCAAAATCGACAGGCGTGAATTGAGAAAAAGAAGGAGGAAGGTGCGAGCACAGCCTCACGCGGGCTCTGCCAGACTTTGGATTCCAACCGACAAGGGGGTGCAGCCACCGGGTTCCAAAATCTGGTGGTGTTTTCACACGAACCCTGGCTTCAAGCCACAGACCGCTCCCTGATGCGACGCCAGCCTATTAAATCCCCCGTTTCAAAGTTGCCTGGACTGTCCAGAATCTGATCCGACCTCACGCCAACCACACCGAATTGCCAGAGGCAGCATTCAGCGGGTGTAGAACGCGGCTGGAGATATTGAAAAGGGCTATGCGAAATTGTCCAACACTGGCAAAGGCGTAAACGTGCGGCATGGATGAAAGGTTGACCATCAGGATTGTCACATGATCATTCCTCTCTGAATTACACACCAGGTGAGGCTACTAGCGCCCCCTTTTCTCGTTCATTAGCTAGATAAGAACAGAAATAGCAAGATTTTAGTATGAATTTTCCCGCCGTTCCTTTCCATTCTCGGTGCACTTCTGCTTGGCCAGGTTTTGGATCGTCCGGCCAGCTGCCTGGCTCTCCCGTCCAATCAAGTGTCGCTTAGCCCGTGGACAGAATCTGGTGAAAGAGCGGATTCTGGTTGGGTAGGCTTTTGGTGCAGGAAGCAGTTCTAAGCCTGAGCCATTTCGGTCCGGACACAAGTATTTAGGTGAATCTAGTTCTCCTCTTCTCTATATCTTTCATGTTTCCACCCTCAATTTAACAGCGAGCGTTTGATCACGTGTCTATGCCTTAAACCCTTTTTTCTGAAATATATCTCATTATGACTGATAGACAAGCTTTATCCACGCTGGAAACACATGGATCTAAATTTGCGTACTGGTATGGCTATAAAAATTCTTCGCCATCTGTTTTACCGATCCGCCACTTACCCCCTTTTCATTTCTTGCAGCGGAGTACAAGCAAGCCGCAGCACGTATAATTGCATGCTAACATTTTTCTCTTAGCAAATACTATAGTGCAAAAGACGGCCACGGAGTGCCCTTAAATCAAGAACTTGATGTCAAAGCACTATCAACCCAGCGGCTCGAACACTTCTTCGCAAACGAGGATTTCAAATCCAGTTGGCCTGCTTCCTGGGGTCAAACAAGTATTTTGTCAGCGACAAAGAACATGCAGGCACAAATCCAGGCTTATGATGAAGCTTTTAATGGGAAGGACAAATCTGTTCGGCCGAATAGGCAAGAAGATGTTCAGAATTCCAGGAAAAGATGAGACTTGGTTCTTAGCTTGGTGAGTCAAGGGCGACATCGAGCCTTGCATTAAAGTTGTCCCAAACTGACGATATTGTTTGAAGGCGGATTTCAGCTGAAGAGCTTATTAGCAGTCGCTTCTTGAGAGCACTCGGTCACATTGAGGCTAGATAGGTTTCAGTAGCGTGCATTAGATAGGAGTGCCGTTATATGTCAGTCAACTAAAAATAGATAGCCCAACCTTTGCCTGGGACGAGTTCACGAGCTTGTACTGATCATGTTTCTTATGAAGGGTAGTTTCGGTAAAGTTGGGCACGAACCGATGCTAGCTGATCGCCCAGTGGAAAAAGCATTGCCAGCTAAAAATCAATTGAAAAAGCAAGTGCCAGCCGGGAACACGCTGCAAAAATATTCAACGCAATCTTAAAACCTAGACTCCCTATTGTCTCCTGGTATCGGTGTATCACCGCCCCTTCAACCCCCCACGCTTATCGCCAAACCATCAGCTATAAAAACCCGCACCACACCTCTCGCCCACCATTTCATTACTAACATCACGAAGAAATACACGGAGGAAATGGACTGTGTGCCCTTGGCGGATATCAGATTTGTGACTCTCAGCCATCAACCCCTCACAACTACTATTAACCCTACCCACATCCCCCTTCCACATAATTACAACGCGCTCTCTCCGCCTTCCACATCCAAATGCGCAGAAGCACAGAACTTGACAAAAACAAGTACACTGACAACAATCCTCTTCCTAACAACAAACAATCCCTCACCTCTCACCTCCAGCTTTCTCTTACACCACCCAATCCATCAATCACCCGAATCAAGATCAAGACTTGCTTCTCACACCAGTTATCGTAAGATTACGTGCGCAGGTGAGTAACCCCACCATCGCCACAGGGTAAGAGGCTGGCTTCCTGTGACGAATAAATCAGTCGACGCTTTGCGTGGAGAGAGCTGGGGTTTATATACTGTGGTGCCCCGTCAAGACGCCCCTTCCAGTTCACTCTATGCATAGCTCAAGTACGCAAGAAAATGAGAAAACCATGTAGTAAAATTACACAATAAATTCCCACCCAACCTCCCTATCTAATCTGCTTTTCGTGTTTCACACCTCTATTCTATAAACCATATTCGTATACCGAAGATAACCACCCATGCCCCGTGTATCCATATACACCCAAGTCCCAAAACATAAAAATAAACATAAAGATCTAATGTAACCCACCCGAGACCCTCTATGTATATACTCCCCTCCTCCGCCATCCCCCAAAATAAAATAACTCAAACTTCCCCCCAAACCTACGTCAAAGGATAACTACCCGCCGGCGTACTAGGCGGATTCACAAGACTCCCCCACAGCTCCTTCGCCACAACCGTATTCTGCCCGCTTAAATCCGCATAGTTCACCGCGTTGCCAGCCGCGTTCCCCTTAAGCGCAATACTCTGATTCGCACACACATTTTTATGCGAGATCGGGAGGTATAGTTTCAAGGCTTGCAGTTGGGTGGGTGCCTCGATGAAGGTGGCGGTCAGCCCGGCTTCGACGTGCCATTCGAGGTGGCAGTGGAAGAGGTTGATGCCGGGGTTGTTGGCGATCCAGCGGAGGGTTACCGAGCCGGAGCCTGGGACTTGGATTGTGTCGCGGCGCATGGGTGGTGCTCCTGCTGGGGGGTTGAAGGGGAAGAGGGGGCCGCCCCCAGAGCGGGAGATTAGTTGCATGTTGTGGCCGTGGAGATGAAAGGGGTGCCCGTTCACGTCGTGGTTGTCGAGGGTGAGTTCGACGACGGCGTTGTAAGGGAGGACGATGGGGTTGGTGTTGGTGCCATAGATGGTGGGGTCGTTGAGATTTGCTGCTGGAGCGTTCATTGCGGTGTATAGAGTGGGCACTATGGGCTGGACGTAGTCGATGTCATTAAGCGTTCCTCTTCTTTGGCCGTTGGCATTAGTGGTGAAATCGATGGTCATGAATTGAGGCGATGTAACTGGGCCGAATTCTGGCGTAGCATCCAAAGGAGTGAGTATGGAATCATCAAAGGCTTGAGGAGTAATTGTGATCAGTGCTGGGAGAGCAGCGGCAGAGTTGTAGACAAGAAACGCGGAGACCTAAAAATGTTAGACAAACACAAAGATCAAAATCGGGTTCACTTACCTCGGTGTTGAAAGTCGCAGGAATCAGAGTAGGGTTAAACATGCCGGTGCTCATCGATGCTTTGATAGCGAAGTTCTGGGTGCCAGTCGTTTTAGCCTGAATTATGACACTGTATCGTTGGGCTGGGGTAATAAACAACTGGTCCATTGTACACTGAGAAGTGTATACTCCATCAATCTCCACAACAGTCATGCTGTGCTGATCGAATTGGAGGTAGACCGGTGTGAAGGCTCCCACGTTGATGATTCTGAACAGGTACTTTTGTCCGGCGACCATTGGGAATTGAACATTCTGTGCTTCGTTGATTAAGAGGGAATTGGGAACGGGTTCCGCGCCGTTATTGTTGTTCGCATTGTCCACAGATTGGTAGTAATTAATTAATGGAGGAGCTTCAGAATGGTACAGGTCGCTGATTGTCATCACATATTCGGTGGCAACTTTGTATGGCGCATTCACATCCTTGATGATGAGCGGGCCTCGGAATCCATCAATATACTGTCCCCCAATGTGAGCATGATACCAATAGGTACCATATTGGTTGACGACGAATTCATAGACGAAAGTTCCACCAGGCTGGATAGGGCATTGAGTAACCATTGAGGGTCCATCGGCATAACTGGTGTTGGTCTGTCGGATACCATGGAAATGGATTGCAGTCGACTCATTCCCAAGATTATTTGTGACAGTGATGATGATCGTATCACCCACATTCGCATTGATCGCAGGATTGGGCCATTGTCCGTTGATACCTACGAAAGGTCTTTGGAATCCGTCCGGAGCTGCGTTTACCCAACCAATACTCCAAACGTAATTCTTTCTTGCTGGAGCTGGAGTAGCTACGGCCGCTTGTGCTGCGGGACTTGAACATACAACTCCCGTTGCGGAACTCGATGCCGGCGAAGACGTGGTGGAAGCAGATGACGAGGTCGATATTGTGGAGACGGAGGCACCCGAGGAAGATGAAGTCGGAACTATCAAGCTCGCCGAGGACACTGAGCTTGATGTTGTAGTCGTGCTGCTGACGACCGAGCTGCTCGAAACAATGACCGGATTGAGGTTGTTGTACATAGACAACCTGCTTGCACCACCACAAATCTGGTTCGTGTTGGCCATACAAGTATCCACGCACCCTGATGCTGCTGGGACACTTCCGGCAGCGAGACTGTTGCCGCAATAGCATTCTCGGTGATACTCGACTCCAAACCATGAATAGTTTCCAGGGAGAGCTGAGCAAGTCGCGTAACATATTTCAATCGTCATATTATTGTTGGCATATATCAGAGCACTCAAGGCATGTCCCGTGGTCGATTCAATGTAACATCCAACGTACGAGTATGTTCCAATTGTGGCCAGGTTGGTTGGCCCTGTTGCCTTGGCAGATGTCGTTGTGCTCGTCGAAGTCATCGGTACAGTCGAGGTTGTGGAAACAATTGGAATTGTTGACACAGTTGGAACAGTCGAAGATGTTGACACTGTGGAGGCCGTAGAGATTGTGCTGCTCTTTGATGTCGTCGAAGTTGAAGTGGTTGACAGAACAGTAGAGGAAGTCGATGAAACTCCTGGTTGTGCATTTCCCTGTAGCATGAACGTGATATAGCCTCCGTTATCACTCCAGATCGTAAGATACGATGCATGAATTCCAGTGGTTGTAGGAGAAAATACTAATGGCACGACAAGCGAAGCACCAGCAGCCAAGGTAGAACCCAAAGCAGGGAAGCTAGACGAAGTGTATCCATTTCCAACAGTCGAGCTAGAAATATTGGTGTAGACCATGCCGGCGTAGTAATCCTGGTAAGCAAACCCTGTGAATTTCAATTCAGTGCTGCCCAAGTTTGACAATTTGACCCATTTCGAGGAGGTTGAAGGCGAAGCACCACCGATGAAAACACCAGCGAAAGACACGGATGTCGCATTCACAACAAGATAGCCCTGAGAAGCAACGACCGTCCCAGAGACGCTGATCACAGTATCTTGCATGTACCCCGATGGAGCTGTGGCGTATAAATTGAGAGCTCCCCCCACAGCTCCCGGGGGCAACGGAGCTGAGGATGAATTGTCATAATTGTTCAGATTGGCGTCCGTCAAATTGAGCGTGATTGGAAACGTGAAAGTTCCTCCAGCCGCTACCGATGCTGGGAATGCTGCAGATCCGATCTGGAAGAGCGTAGAGGAAATACTTGGGCTTGGTTTCGAAATTGCAACACTGGCTATGCAGGTGACTTGAACGGTCGAAGCCTGAGTGACCAGCACATTGCCAAATGCGATAGGATTGGGACTGCACGTCAATGGCGCAACCAGCGTCTTTCCACCCGCACCACCATAGACCTCGATCAAGCTGTTTCTGGTAACATAGATTCGACCATTTCCGAACACGGCCCGTTGGTATTTATTGATCCCGTTAGTGGTGAGGGAATTAGGGAAGGCGATGGGCGTGAGGACGCCATTAGTCGGTACTGCATTCCATGCTCGAAGGCCCCAAGTCCCATCGGCTACCCAAACGATTCCAGTTCCGGGGACACCATTGTTGCTTGTTACAGTGGGTACAGATTGGCCGTCCAATGTGAGAGCAGACTTCCCAGCAAAAGTAAAAATAGGTTTCCCAGAGCCATCCCGGCTGAAGGAATACGCATACAGGTAGTCGCGAGTATTGCCGGAACCCGGAGTGGGTGATATGCTGTTCAAGATATTAGCATTGGACAGCGTTCGTCAAGCTGCGACGTACTATATATAGCCTCCCTCCAAGGGATAACTAGCAGGACCGTTGCGGATACCTCCAGCAAAAGTGATGGTTTGAAGAACTCCTAGATGTTAGAATAAAATTTCCTGGGGCCGTGAAGATGCACCTACCATTGTCTGCGCCAGCAGTTCCTATATCCTTGTGAGTTCTAACTCGTGACCAAGGTCGGGAAGAACTTACCTCCAGCGAACCCTCCCAGATTATCAGCGTTCATGATATAAACCTTTCCGTCCTTGCCTCCAGCAACCGCGATTCTGTTCACCCCAGTGCCATTGAAAACCGTTGGATCAAGTAGAGCGACACCCGCCGACCCAAAATCGAGATCACCTCCATTGTTGCCATCATATGCATACGGCTCGAAGTAATCTTGTTGGGTGAGGACACCAGTAGCTGGATCGACTCCCATATTGACAGTTGCCTGCTCGACAGTGCTCAGGTACACCTTTCCACTCGCAGCTTTTCCAGATGAACCTCCGTTGGCACCAGCTCCACGTGAATTACTGAGGATTGTTAGACTTCAGAAATCTGATAAGATGGATTTACTTACCCCGTGACGAAGAAGACTCGGTTGGTATCAGCCGCAAGTCCCTGCAGGAAAGATGAACATGAAGCCCGGTTACAAGAATTTCAAATAAGACCTACCATTCCACTCTGCCAGATACCCGCCTTACCGCCAAACTGCTGAGTGACATCCAATTCGATAGCTTGACCAGGGCTAGCCATTGTAGCTTGGATGTTGGTGACCCCAACGCCTGGAGTTTTGCTCACTGCAACGAGCATACCGGTGTAATTCCAGTTGTCGCAGTGGCCACCGAACCCCGCGATGATGGTGTTTCCAAGCATTGCCAAGCCGGGTCGTTGAAGAACAGTTCCCCCAAGGAAATATCTAGAAGCTTATAAGCAACAAGCAATTTGAAGACATTGATCCCTGCTTACCGAGTATTGTCATTGCTGGCGGAATGGCCATCGATCGTCACAGGAAATCCAGGCGCATCTGTTAAGTCTGGAAGTTTCACGGCATACAATTGGTATTGACCTGAGATTGTCAGCAAATTCGACAGAGAGATAGATTGTCCAGTAAATACCAGCGAGAACACCAACTCCATTGGTAGTACCCAGAGGACCGGTAATTCCTTGCAAGACTGTCAGCTCCCTTTAACGTAATACCGATCATTTCACAAACCTCCCTTGTAACTCTTCGAGTAGAAATACATGATATCGGTAGCCGTATCAATGATAGGCGTCCCAGTAATTCCAACCGTATTTGCAATATCCCCGCAGCTAGTATCTGACGATTGGAACGGAGGGAGTAGCGTCCGATTATTGATTACGGCACCGGTATGTCCATCATGAATTCGGATGATATTCTGATTCGAAACCGTGATTACCGATTCATTCACATTGCCGCCGATGGTGTAGACGAGGGGTTTCGCGTAGAAGACCTCGTTCAGGTTGAATGGTAACTTCCAGCTAAATGCCAGCGTACTTGCCACAGCCACTGGGTCGATATTATGATTAGGTAGATACCCGGATTGCGGGGGATCCTAACAGATGTGAGCCTCGACGATGAGTTGTTTTGCGACAATTAGAGAACATACCGTGTCTTGAGGCGAGTCTGTTGTTGCATAGCAGCGGACGCCGCTTGGCAGCGCTGCCAATGCCAGCCCAACCGCACTTCCCACAAGCCACTTCATGGCGAATTAGAGAACTTGGAGAAACGAATGTGTAGAAAAGAAAACACAAGAATGGAAGCGCCCAAATACAAGTCTCACAAAAGGAGAGTTGGGGTGAGTGAAGAAAAATTAAGAACGAAAAGATGTGCGGTCTGGGACATGGCAGGCAGCTGCAGCAAGTAGCTCAGGGCAGGTGCAACCAAGGCACGTATGTTCAAGGTTACGCGAACGCAATACACCCTGCAGAGCCATATGGCCCAAGCTTTTGACTGGTGATACTGACCGTCTTAGATCGCGCAAGTGGCTGTCTTGGACAAGCTTGTTCAAGTCCAAGGCAACCTTCTCCACTGCTCACCAGCGTTGCGCGATCCACGCCACATTTGCCAAGACGCCAAGATCTTTAGGAAGGAAGTTGGCCAGGAGCAACCTAGCAGTGTCGCACTGAGAGCCCATAATGGGCAGTCCTGTCCTCATTCCTGGTCTGCGGGCTAGTGCTGGTGTTGCTGGGTCGGTTGCGCCGTGTGGCCGCCGAGCGCAGGTAGTGGTTACAAGTGCTGTCACTCTCCGAGTGTCCCGATCGAGTGGCCTCAACAGTTGGTTCCTGCAGCACTGCAGCAGAGACTATCGGAATGTTTTCGAGGTCCGCATGGGGTGAGATATTCTTGGAACTCGAAAGTCCAGACTCGAATGCAGCTGCAGCGATTTGAAGTCATGCCAGCGCAAACTCCTCTAGAGGGAAGCAGCTGTGTTCCCTTGTAGATGAGATGAAAATTAAGGTTGAGTAGGCTTGGATAAGCTTAATAACGGTAGGGTAGCTTTAAGTCGCCTGTCGGACAGGCTAGTCAGCCGTCAGGGAGCTCAGCCCCTTTTGCTTGCACTGGCCAGACCCCGCCGGCAGCTCACGATGCCAGTTCCAGGGAATGCTCGAACCACTGTATGGGCATCCTGCACGATAACACATGCGTCGCTGTCCCTGCCCCCGCCAACCTCTCTGCAAAGCAGATCCGCCCGATTTAAGAACTAGAGCCCGTGGAAAGCCTCCCTTGAACATGACATGACGATTCGCTGCCTCCCCTGACGATCTGGTCCACCACTCCACCTTAGCCCAGCGAACCGCCTGCCTTATTGGCTTTAAGCGTGGCACAGGCCGCTCCATGCGGCGGTGCAGCCCGCCCCATCCCCAACCCAGTTTCTGTTCCTGTCCAGACCTGCCTCTTTCTCCAGCTTCTCTAAAAATACGACCCTTCCTTCTTACATAGGAAGCTGATTCACACATTATATATTAACCCTCAATCTCCATCCTCCAGCATGTCGAACTGCGCCCATCATTGCAGATCCGACCCCGAATAGCAGTTGTGAAATGCTTGAGGGAGCACAACATACGAATCACTTTTGCACAAGTTTATTAATTTCGAGCCGCAGGGCCAAGGCCCCGAGACTTGGTATGTGGCATGCGCCCTGCGCGTGGACGCAGGGTTTGCGGGGCTTCTAAGGCGACTTTATCGAAAGAGACCCGGGGGTATGCAGATAAGGGAGATGCAATTCTTAGATTCCCCTGCGCTGCTCGAGAATTGCTGATTGCTGAGATGAGAGAACAGATAAAGGTAGGAGAGAACGCCACGATAATATTTCATGCAGCAAAGACATCAAACGATGAGATCTACCTTGCGACCTTTATCAGATCGATGCTGAGCATTGCCGCTGAGAATCTGCACGGGCCGCGATTCAGGGGAGACCGAACGCAAGAGTTTAAGTTTTTCCGTGCCTGGCATTAGCACAGGCTAGGTGTTCTTGGCAGCTCTCCAGCCCGCATCGCATTGCATCGTTCATCCGAACTCTCGCTCATCCGAAGTCGTACATACATCCAAGAGGCAGTCTCCATACTACGCATCCGTTCCTCTTCCTACGCGCTACTCTAAAACTAGAGAGAAGAATTGCTCTGGTCAGAGTACTGTCGTTGGCCTTTTGTCTCACGATAATCGAATTCTCCACAAGACATATGGACACGTCAGCGCTGGCCGCAACACCTGCAGATGCATGAAATCTTATCTTCACAGTTAAGATTCTGCGAGCATGTCGCCAATGGACGCCATAAAGCCGAACTGTCTCAATAAAAAAGCGCTTTTCTTTGAAAGAGAATTTCAATAAACAAGAGCAGCCAACGCAAGGACACTAAACAAGAGAACTTCAACAGCTAAACATTTCCATAATAGCTTGAAACGGAAGGTCCTGCTGAAGCTCCGCTGCGGATAGGCGGGACTCAGGCACATAGCAAAACCCTTTAGACATAATAGATAGTACATGATCCCGCTCGGTTTGACTAGCCTCAGGTCGTAGCCGATCAAATATTGATTTCAAGGTTTCAACAGGCTTTCTACTCTGATCATACCACGAATCGTCGCTTGTGCTAGCACCCTTATAGTCTCCCTTCCAGTGCTCAGGCAGCGGACCTAGCACGTCGACCATGCGGGATACCACCGCGGGACTCCCGGTAGGGCAAAAAAGGCGGACGTCAAGATAGAGCTCAGCGAAAAGGCACATGTAGCTCCACATATCGCTGGCCAAACTTGGGTCTTTATCATGAAATAGCTCTGGGGCACAATAGCGAACAGTCTGATGCACCTTGTTAATCACCGAAGTGCCAGCTGAGATGGAAATGCCGAAGTCACCGAGACAGATGGTTTCCCTGAGCAAACTCGTGGGGATGGTCATTGGTTTAACGAGCTCTGCTTGCCACCCGGGATGTGGTGGATATAACTTCATCTTTTGGGGCCGGCCAAGGTACTTGTATTTTGTATGTGTGTCGTAATTGTCGAGTGAGCAAATGCCCCACATAACGTTCCTATTATTCAGGTCTACAGGAATACATTAGTATGCATAATGGGGGGACAGCAAGCTGGAGTCGACTTACCGTGGTGTATGCTTTCCAAAGCCTTTAGCAATTGCCTCGTAGCAGATACACGGGCAGCCATTGGCATCTGCCTCAACACACAAGAGCCGAGACTTGGACCCCACAAGGGGAATACCAAGACCAAGTTATTTTCACCATTGTAGTCTTGAAGGTAAAAGGAGTTCTCATATACGAGAAGATTGGAGGTATCCGGCACGGTCGAAATGATTTTGGTTTGCACACTAAGTTCATTTTCTCCCACGCCCCCGGGAACTATAATCTTAAGGGCCACATTCCTCTTATTTTTCATGTCGTAGGCCATCCAGACAGTAGAGAACCCTCCGTGGCCGAGTTTATGCTCTATGTGATATATCTGATCAAGCACTTGTCCGATACGGATAGGGTAGTATAAGCCCTGTAAGCCCTTGTAATACCGATCCAGAGGCTCAGCAACCTCCTCGATCTCACACTCCTCGTCGGAGCCCACAAAGTCGCCGTAATCAGATGGGCTACTATCTTAAAGAGACATCGCCGTTTTCGCATCACTTTGCGCAGCCTTCACAGAAGTCGAGGTGTTTATCCCGAGATTGGCCATTCCTGGCGCGTATGTATCCTAAGTGAAGGAGTTCCTTTGGTGTTATTCTGATAGTAGTTATGGCTTGTGGGAAAGTGGGAGGGGATAGCAGAAGCTGCGAGGATAATGCGATGAAGCTCTAAATCAGCGATTAAAATGCGTGCACGTGTTTTCAGGTGTCCGCAGGGATGCGCAGCCGTTAGAAGGGTTTATTGGTCCGTTGCGCTGCGGCCCAGGTGTCCACGGCTCTCGCTTCCGGTCGCCATCGCTTAGAGGGAAAAAAAGGGGTGAACTAACCTGAGGGTAAGTAAGGGTTGTTGGCATAGAACATCACTT
This sequence comes from Hyaloscypha variabilis F, assembly GCA_002865655.1. Classification (NCBI taxonomy): domain Eukaryota; kingdom Fungi; phylum Ascomycota; class Leotiomycetes; order Helotiales; family Hyaloscyphaceae; genus Hyaloscypha; species Hyaloscypha variabilis. The sequence continues at coordinate 152,706 of KZ613944.1, read as the reverse complement.
CGCACACTGGAAGCGACTCCCGGGGTTGGCTTATTCGGTGTGATCGGTCTGCTGTTCAGTGAACTGAACGCGCGGGACCAGGCCAGGGCAAAAGGTTGAGCAAAAGGCACAGGTAGCCAGACGAAGTGTGAATATCGTATTTAAATGAATTGTAAACTACGTCTAAACAACAAGATGGAGGGTATTGGAACCAACTAGAATACATCAACTCCATGATCACAGCGTATATATAATAGCACATCCACTCGCCAACACTCAAAACCTCTCATGAAAATCTCTCTCAAAAAACCTCGGAAGCAAAGCCTGCTCCTGCTTCTTCCACATCCTCCTTAAATTATTAATTGGGTGCTCAGCCCACTCCAACAACGACGTACACAAAAACATGTAAACTATCGCGACAAATGGTGCAGCAACCACAAAGAAGATCCAAAACTTACGTCCGCCGGGAGTGAAGTCACCACCCATAGACATAATACCAGAAATTAAAGAAACTGGAACGAAGAGAGCAGCAACGAGGGTTATTCTCCCAACACTTTTTGCTTGTGTGTTTGAGTTTTGAGCTTCTTGTAATGCCATCACTTGGATGTATGAAGCTGTGGTGTCATCGTAAAGACTTTTATATTCGAGGATTTTGTCGTCGATGTAGCGCCATTGTTCTGCTTCTTTGCTGTCGAGGACGCCATTTCGGCTTCGGTCGTGCATGCTCATTCCTAGGCCTCGCATTATTGTGTTGAGTGTTGTGTGTTCAGTACCCAGACGCCTGGACCATTTTACCATACGTGCGAGTAGCCATTCTGCGTTTGTTGGAGCCCACAGTGTTGATATTGGCGAGTTGAAATGTGAGTTGTTGGAATATGGTTCACCCTTTGTGAGAATGAGACAGTGGATTGCATGGTTGAGGAATTTGTTCCATTTCTCAAGTGCAATTCGTCTGATGACCATGGTGAGATCGAATGGCATGTTTCCATTGTTAATATCAATCTTGGAATAGGTAGTGACGACCTTATCAAACAAGGAGTCAAATCGGTTCCCTTTTTCAGCATTGTTCCAGTCTTTTGGATCCTCAGGAAGAACCTCCTGCCGAGCAAAGTTTGGGATGCAGTCGGGCTCTCCAGACCGATCCAGATCCAGCGTGTTGGCAGAATCTGGGAGACACTGTACTTGTGATAGATCTCCACTGAAAAATCGAAATTTGTTGTTCATTGGAGGGTCTACGATAATTAATGCTACATGTAAGTTAGTGGCTTGGTTTTAGTACCTACGAAAGATCAGTGTGCTTAATTTGACGAGGGTCACATACCATCCCATCCACCATTCTCGGTTGGTTGACTCCAATAAGATATGCAACACTCCATCTCAACGATAGAACTTCTCAAATCCCATGAGCCGAAGGGTTTAGGGAAAGCCACGATTCGCCTCACATTGAAGTTTGCCAGATACAATTCCTCCAGTGGTCGTTGTGGCGCACTCGCCACAGTTGGAGCATTTAAAAAGTTGGGAAAAGGAAGAGTGAGGCGAGAGGTCTGACGATCCGTAGTTTGAAAGTCGTCGATCGATTCGAGAAAGCTCAAGTCTCCCCAATGCCTCGCGAAGAGGATGGGGTGTATTTTGAGACGCGAACCAAGTATCTCCACATGTCGTCGGGAAAGATCTTCCAATATAAAAAGTCTTCGGGCTCCTGATTTTGGGTTCGGGTGCGGTTGGAAATCGGTGTTAGGCTTGTCTTCCCGGTCGAAATATTCTAAAAGGGTTTGGGTGCTTTTAAACTCTTGGGGCGATGGTTTGCCTTCTGCATCATATTCGAGCACGGCGACTCGTCCCTTTTCTGCATCCACGGAATCTTGTCGCCGTAAACCTTGCGCGAGCTTCATAAGAAGAATACTTCGGGCATTCTGCAAGATACATGTCCGTCAACCTCAACATACTTGGTTCATGGGGTTACAGAGAATAAGATGCCAAATAAGAGAGGTCTATATCTCACCTGGATCATTTCTCGGTATCTGGTGCATCTTTCGTCGGCGGACGTCCATGATTCCTGAGAGTCAATGGTGCTTAAATGGACTCCATTGCAGGGTTTTATTGTTGTGTCGACTTGATCTTTGCCGATTGTGTCTCCACTGATGTTTTGCATCGTATCTTGCCTTCGAGGAGGCATAATATGTGTCAAACTTGCAGTCCCCGACCGGACAGGAGTGACCCACTCGGTAGCACGTGACTTCTCAGCCTCGTCCATAATGTGAGTAGTGATGTGTTCAGAAGTCTAGAATTATGATCAATGAGTATCCAAAGGCTGTATAAGCTGAAGAGGTATGTTTGAGGGGAATAAAGGAGGTAGCAGGATGGCAGATGTTGGGCTTCCCAGCTGAGCGGGGGAGCGTCCTTTTTATCTTTGAGAGAGTACAGTATAACATTGGGCGTCACCCACGCAGAGTCAGCCACGGGTGAGGCTCCATCAGCAGCCACATGAAGAAGGCATCCAAAGTGTGTGAAGCCATCTCAGCGAATCGCGATCTTTATGATCAGCATTCGGGTTGGAAAGGAAAGTCAGGCTGCAAGGTCCGGCCGGCGTCAAGGATTCCTCCACCCAATTGACGACCACGCATTCGGTGTGTCGTGTGACTACTTTGAAAGAGCGGGATGAGGGACGAGGGATGAAACCGTTGGCAGCCCGGAACTGGAGATTGCGGTGGAAGCCCTCGGCCTCAGGTCCAGAATTTAGCTCAGCTGTACTAGCGCAAATTGGGCTTAGCTTCACGTGCTGGGAAACCTTGCTCGAACTCCTTCGGTACCTCAGCGCTTAACATGTGACCTGAAATCTTCAATTCCAAGACCGCGTTCGGACTTTTGATATTGAGCTTGGAGAGCTTATAACTGTCGGCTGTCCGCCATTGCTCAATTGTGCATTATGGCATCGACCCAGAGCGAGGCAAGCAACCCCCTCCACGTCCACCGAACTGCTGCTGACAGCACGCCAGGGCGAAGAGCCAGTGTGGGGTTCCCAGTGGCCATGGGAAAGGAGACCCAGCATCTACGATCCTCCAACTCTCCTGGATGAGCTTCTATCTTCTCCTCTCCAGCTCTTCACCAGTCGGATCTACTTTGCCCTGCTCCACCTTCGCGAAGCACCTTTCAAACCGCCTCAAAACAAACCTTCCATACGCATTGTTTGTATATCAGATACCCACAATAACTTGCCATCTCAAATTCCTGATGGCGATCTCCTCATCCACTGCGGAGATTTAACAAATAATGGAACCCTTTCCGAGATCCAAGTTGAACTAGACTGGCTCGCCTCACTCCCCCACAAGCACAAAATCGTGATCGCAGGAAACCACGACAGCTACTTCGACCCCAAATCTCGCCGGTTAGAAGACCGCAAATCCGAAAAGAAGCCCAATTTCCGTGGTCTCCATTATCTGGAGGGCGAATCTCTGACACTTAAATTTGATGGTGGAAGAAGTCTGAACCTCTATGCTGCGGGTGACATTCCCGAGATCAGCGGTCATGACGACGATTTTGCGTACGTACACTCACCCCTTCAAAGATGAAATACTGAATCCGTATCACAGATTCCAGTACCCACGCACCAAAACGCCGTGGCCAAATCGCATTCCCATAGAGACAGATGTCCTCATCACACACACCCCTCCACGCTACCATCTAGACCTCGATCTAGGATGTGATGGCTTACTTCAAGAGCTATGGAGAGTCAAGCCGAGACTACATGTTTGCGGTCACATCCACTCCGGTCACGGGAGACGGAAACTCTTCTGGGATCAATCGCAGACCGCGTACGAGAGATTGCTGGCTAGCAGAAAAAACGGTATTTTAGGCGACTTGATACCGAGCTCGCGGTGGCTTGACGCTGTGAAGGTTATCTGGTACAGCCTGACGAATCTGATTCGCGCTCATGTTGGCAGACCGGTGACGGAAGAAGGGGGGCTGTTGATCAATGCTGCGATGGTGTACAGAAATACCACGAAGATCGGGAATCCGCCCGAGGTTGTTGAATTATGATGAACTTGCCATCAAGAATGCAGGAATTAAAGGTGAGAAGCCAAAGAAAAGAAAGTTTCACTGGATAGAAATACAACTCACGTGGTGTTCGCTTGGGAAATCTTGACAAGGTCCCGAATGATTCAACAACATCAACAATACACACTATCTAAATCCCGTAGGGGGTGGGGGAAGACCTTATAATATGAACTTTAATCCATCCTAAGCCACAAAAATGTCTTCACAAGACGATATAACTACCAAGCCATGAAGTTGAATCCTTACAGTCTAACAATATATCGAGGTTGCGTGCTCAAAAATGACAGGAAACCTGGAATATGAATATTCATTAATTCTTTAGCATACTTACCTCACAGTAATCTTTATGACTATAGTATCTTCGTCTCATAGTTAATAAGTGCAGGGGTGAAAAGTCCGCAGAGCGTACAAAGCCAGGACTTGAGATAGGCAGCAAGCCCTCTTTTTGATAGAGCGGTCTCGCTTAGGTCTCCAACTTTCTCCTAGCAAGCCAGGCCGAGTTTTTGAGTATTAAGATTCATTGCCTTTGTAAGGGAGCGAGTTTGTGATGAAGTTGTTAGAAGTCTAATCGGATGGTGGGGAGATGAGAAATCGGGAGCAAGTCTGTGGAGAGCATGGAATATATGCTACAATGCAGATGCGCACCATAGAGGCATGGAGACTCTCGATGATACAATGATCGCAAAAATTAGCACCAGTTTCTAGAGGCAATAGGATTTACAACGAAGTACCATATTCACATCCAAGAAGAAGTCTGAAAGGAATCCCGAGGACTAGAATGTCAACATAGAAAGAAGAAAAGACACACTGTTCCCCAACCTAGCGGCGGAGCGGGACAAGGAAGCGTGACGTAGTTTATTTCTCGTCTTACAAGAATCAAAACAGCCGTTAGTATCATTCCTGAGGGATCTTGAGCAGTCGGATCTACCCCACTGCCAAACCTCACCAACGTCAAATCCGCTGCTCATACCGGGTGTATATCCTTTTCATCTTTCCCCCTGCATCTTCGCCAGCAAGCACCCAAGCTAAAATGAGGATCTTTCGTTGAGCTCGTAGCTGGAGTTGAAGCCGTAGCGGAGGGCGGAGCTCGAGCTGGGGTCGTAGCAGGAGATGTAATCGGATCTTTTGTCACAGCGGAATCCGAAGGGTCGTCGCTTCTGATGAATCTCAGAATTGGTCTGATGAGAACAGCCATCGAGTATGTGAACAGCAAAATGACGAGGACGAGAATTAGAGTTATCTTCCTGCTCACGAAGGGGAACGAAACGGGGTGATCCGTGGGAATCGCAAGAATTGCCTTGATTTCTCGTTAGCTTCGGGCGACAGGGGCATCCAGATTCAAGAGGCACTTACTGCCATGAAACTTATTGGTAAGTACGCAATAGTCAAGTAAGTCAATCGCTCAATCGTGCTGTTTTGTTTAATAGAGGTGTTGCTTTGCTTGATGGCGAGATCATTCTGCTTGTTGGCTAGATCGTTCTGCGCTAATGACGCGCGACCATCTCGTAGCGCGAGTATTGCTGAGAGCTAAATCTGACATCAGTACAAATTTGGCATAGGAATAACTGCAAATAAACGCACTGCATCTTTGAAGCGGCTATTAAACTCTATCTTTCTGTTCAAATTAGAGCTAACCGCTGTCAAATTCACCAATTGACTTTCGAAGCTGGTAAGGTATTCGTCGCACATTCGTTGCAATGCATCACTCCGCCTGCCTGGCCCCTATAAAAGTAAATATTTCAGAATACTTTCAGCAAAATCACGGCAAGTGAGAGTTTACCTCGTTGATTTGCGCTAGTAATTCCACCTTAGCTTGTAGAATGCTGCCCACAGACTCTTTCAGACTTCTCTGGAGCTTGTATAGTGCGTCTAGACCCCAGAGCCCCATCTTGAACTCAGGAATAGATTCGTGATCTTCGATCCATTTTGACCCGTCTCCCTCGACATTGAAGAAAACCTCCTGCTGGATGTTAGCATTTGCAACATTGCCACTCGCGGCGAGGGAGTTGCTGAGAGGAATCATTTACATCAAGGTTCAGTATCTTTGAGTAAGCCTCAATGGCTGCATCATACTGCCCCGCAAGTCTCTCACACATGACGCCTAGCGCTAGCAAGAATAACAAGCACCTGGCTGTCTGTGGCTGATTAACGAACTTTTGCCAAAGATTTTGGCAATCTGTTGCAAAGTTGACCAGCCTCGAGTCGTCTATTGTCTCCGAGATGAGAGTCAATTTGCTGAAGTCTCCGAACGCATTTGTTGAGATGACCAGCGATGAGACGGTCAGCTTGAACGTTTTAGGTTTTGGGGCTGGTACACGCTTGCTCGTCCCGCTGACTTTCTGGCGTAGTTGGATGTCGTTGAATGCTTCTGGGAAGATGATGGGTGCGTCATCGTCTGCACCTGACCTATCGACTGGGAGAATGATCGGTACGTCGTTTTTGTTTTGGGAGCCAAGAACAACTGGGTACTTAGTCGAGTCTTGTTGAATCCAGCTTCTCAACGTGATTCTGGCACTCCACATATTCCCTCTCCGAGAAGAAAATCTGGAATAGCACAAGACATGAGTGCTGAGACAAGAAGCAGCCTCGGGATGGATCACGTAGAGTAACATTTGCAGAAGGTTATTCGAGAGTGTTCTTACAGCCCTAGCGTTCAAAATCAGCTCTCGTCCTATTTTGCATAGAGTTGTTTAGCTTACAGAAGGCGATGTTGCACTTGCTGGTCCACCAACTAAATGCAGTCAGCCAAGATATTTCAGTTCAATAGACTAGCTTACACTATCAAAGAGGGACCGTGATAAATCACCCTCTCTCTCTTTGGCCGATCTCCTGTCTTTCCTATATTCAGGCGTAGCTTCATGCAACTTCTGAAGATTTTCCTGGTAATAATGCTTGATAACACCAGCTACGTGAGGGCTTGAGTGATCCATGAAGAGTCGCTGACCTGAAGAAGGACGATGGCCCATAGCTACAAGGTCTGATACGGAAACAGAGCCGGGGAGTTTCTCGATAGCCGCCTTCAGATCATCAATGCAAAGGCTCCTCGGGCGCTGGACATAACTTTGAAGCGCAATTGGTATAGCAATATCTGTGATGAAGTGATCCTTGTATAATTGTGGCGTATCCTCAAGAGATATGGTGAAGTTGTCCGGGTGGTATCTTGCTGGCGGACGAAACTTGAGCCAGTCAAGTCTTGTGGGGAGGCTAGATTGGCCTGTCAGTCTTTCGAGAATATGTAACTCCTTGTCCATTCGATGTTCAATATATATGAGCTCCTGCGCTACTCGATTAAAGCCGGTAGTGTTGCGAGAGTGATGAGTGTGGTGGCCAGCAAATGCTCTCTCCGGAATGGAAACCAGTAAACCGCTATTCGTCCTCGATGGGCCAATTGACGCAACGAAATTTCGCTTTCCCTTCTTATTCTTCTTCTTCCTCCACTTCTTCTTGTCCTGTCGCTTTGCTTTCGGACTGGGAGGGGTTTGCATCTCCCGCAGTTGCAGCAACGTTGTCCCCACAACGGCAGTAACTTCTGAGCGGAGCCAACCTTTGAATGCCTTCGAATGCTCTCTCTCCCAGCATGGAACAATTGTTGCCTCTGAATTCATGAATTCGCAGAGTTTTCTCCTGTACTCTTCGAAGCTCTCGACATTCTCGGCTATAACCCTGCCGTCCTCTAGTTCGGCCTTCTCCAAGGTAAACACGACGAGGCGACTGTGATGGCACAGGGCATGAATCTCCCATGGGCTGGAAATACTTCCTTCCTCCAGAGGCGATAAACGTCCTGGATTTATAAACCTGGTATAATCGCGTTGCTTGACGCGCCGTTTCGTAAGTGAGGTCACGGTGCCTAAAGTTCCATCCGACGGTTCGAGATCCAACTCAGTAGCTAAAAATGCAAGCCTATCCACGATCTCATCCTCAGGTGCGTAGGGCAGATTCGAAGAGAGCTTTGCCGCAGTGGAGACATTTGCGACCTTGCCTAACCGTGCTACTTTCCGTTCCAGGTCAAAGTTGTCTTCGTCCCATTCAGGAGGGAGCCAGTTCTCCTCGCACAGAGATAACAATGAGCTATAGTGATACCACATGAGGAGGGGAATTCTATCTCTAGCATCCTTCCCAAAGTTGCAGTTGTCTTTTGGAAGCCGGTCGATATCGTAAAGTCTAGGTTTAGCATTTTTAGCATTTTTTGACTCCTTGCAGATCGTCGCCATCCAATTATCATCAGGGTCTTCCCAAGGGTAATTCTTCGCAATGTACCAGATTGTAATCATGACATAGTAATAATTTGATTCTCCGTGCACAAAGTCATCTGGCATCAGGATAGTGTCTGGCTTCGGCGTCAACAATGCTTGAACCAAGTATCTCATAACCGACTCAATTGATTTATGAACGCGCTTCAGTTGATACTCGGCGATGGACAGCATCTCATAAACCCGGTCGTTTCGATGCTTTGGTTGCTTGTCATTGCCATCTTTTGCATTATTGTGTATTTCTGGCTTAAGATCAATGATGGATTCGTCAGTCTTTGGTATATGTGTGACATATTTCGGGTAGTGCTCAAAAAGATGAAGCAAGAATTTGTAGACTTTGACGAGATACCGAAGTTTCCAGCTAGTGCACAATGTTATCCTTCTGTTTGGGTCACTGGATTCCTTGTACTTACAACATGGCTTTCAGGTCAACGTTGGCCCAGGAGAAGATGTTGCTCACAAGGGCCGTTCCTGATGGAATTTTTGGCTCTGGGACAAGATCTACTTGCAAGATCTTCTCCAGGCATCGCCCTAACAACCGTACCTCAGCAAGTTCGGATGCTGAATCAGTTTCTCGTTCCCGTTCGAGAAATGCAGTCTCCCACATAGCACCGGTAGCATGCACGCTTCTTGGGCTGGCGCCGACATAGTTGTATATGTGCGATGACGAGGGCTTCTCAGGCCAATCCTCTTCGATTTCGGGCCACAGACCTTCCGGCCAATCGACTTCGGGCAAATCATCCGGCTGTCTTGCTAACCATTCTTCTTCTGTACCGCGCTTCTGCTTGATCCAATCTTTCTTTTTGATCCCCGGAATGATCTCTCCTTCCCATTTCTTGTTGCTGGGTACTTTTTCCTTTGATTTTGATATCCAGTTTCTGACCTGGGAAACTTCTGTTAGGCGAAATGCTGCTACAAATGTAGCATCTCGTCTCTTATTGTCGTCTGGCAATTCACCGAATGCTGTGTACCCTGGGATGTGGTAATTGTAGGTCTCTCCCGACTCCGGACCGCTATCCACTGGCAAAAGGGATTCGGTCAGATCAAGCTGTTCGTAGTATTCGCCGGAGGCATCATTATGACGGAGCTGGAATACCCAAGCTTCTAGGCCGAGCCCGGCAGATGTATCCAAGATTCGTATGTACTTTCGGCGAGGCTTGGCGGGCTCGGTGGGCTCGCGAGGCTTTGTGGACTCTGGAGAGACATCTCGGACGTCACCCTTCTCATTGAGCTTTCCACCATCCAGCCTGCAGGGAGAAGCAAAAGATTGAAACCAGAGGGGTCCCCCAATATTCAGAGCAATTTGGCTCTTCTTAGGAAATCGTTCGCTGTGAACAGCATCTTGAGCGCAGCCCTCTTCAATACGTATGATTTGGTAAAGTATTCCATCTTTTACGAAGGAGAACATGACACAGGTACCGGTCTTCTCTTTCTTTTCGTCGTTGAGAAGTAGAGAATATTCGCTGAAGGGCCAGCGGTAGTTGAAAGAGCCCTGCTCAATCATGTTCCCAAGTCGGAAACTCGAGCCAGCCTTAGTTAAGATCTCGTCATCTTTCGAGTAAAGGGGTTTGTCAACGGCTACCTCGAATCCAAAGGTGGAAGGCCCTCCAAATATGCCTTGCGCTCGAGCAAGAGAAGAATACAGTGAGGTTTGAAAGTCTCCTCGGACAAAAATTAGTCCATCATTTTCGGACGGTGCTGCTAAATGTAGCAACTCGCCACCAGCGTTACAAGATGCGACACAACCGTCGGCCCCGAATTCGAAAGATGTTGCAGATAGCTTCGAGAATGGGGAGTAACTAATATAGGTTGGACCTAAGAGCAGAATTAGCTCACTGAGATTCCGTGCTCGTGTTGCGTTTGAACTCACCCCGGTTTTCACGGCGAAGCCAATTGAAAGAGTCCTTTTTCTTCTCTGTCTTCTCCGCCATCTTCGCGTCCCCCCTTCTAGTCTTTGCCCCTTCTACTTGGCTTTTGCAAGGCTTTTCCTGGATCTGCAGCTGTGAAAACGCCTTGAGTTTTAATTTTTGTGGAGAGACACGTGCAGCCTGATCCTCTTTATTGGGCGTGCCCACCTAAATACGGTTCACTCAGGATTCCAAAGGTGCTGCCCACCATTGTATCCTTGTCTCAGCCTCCATGCGGCTCCATTCATTGTCAGATACCATTCGTACACCCCCGAGATTGGCCTCCTCAGCTCGGGAAACCCAAGTAGGATTCGTGTTGAAAGCACCTTCCTCATTGGCGCCGCCCCCAATGAAATTGCTGTTGTGTAACCTGTTAGGCAGCCTCAAGTGGAATCTGGGCCAATGATCGCTTCAGCGGTGCACGCAGTGACTTTGTTTTCTCGCCTCGGGCCGCTTTTCTATTCAGCTCATTGTCATCGCACAGCAATAAGCATGGGGCAATAGCAAAAGAAATCTTTGTCCCCTGAGATCTCGACCTCCGCAATCACACCACTTGACCGCTGCCAGCAACCCAGTCACACCCATTCTCCACTGTCCCGCGTTATAAAACGCCACTTAACCCGGCACCAACAATGCAGAGCAGAAAGTTGCGCCGTGCGCCCGGGCTATGGTGCATCCTCAGCCTTGACACTTTGCAGATCATAGCGACATCCTGCTCGACCATTATTGGTGAAACTGCCTTCACTGTGGAAAAAGAGGTATCCCGTCCTGGCAGTCTACCGCTGCGTGAGTGAATAACCCTAGGGATTAACAATACAGCAGAACAAGAATAGCATCGCGATTTCGGATTGTGGTTACAATGTGAAAGTGATGGAATAAGGCTGGGCACTTGGAACCCTTCGCTTAGTTCCAAATTTTGTCGCTGCCGTTGTGGTCAGCATCGTATACCGTATTCAATTATTTGTTTATATCGCCATACTACCCCTTTCTTCGTTTCCTTCTTTCCTTCCTTTTACATCCTTTTTCGCACGCACGTAAGTCTAGCCTAACGCCCGTTACAGGTCCTTTACAGCCCTGTAAACGGTCCGAAACTATGCTTACGGTGCGTAGAATGGCTTTTCATCTACCCGCCGCCGCCTGTCCTGCCTGCCCTGCCAGCCCAGCCTACGCGGGCGATGTAGAAGAGCTATTAGCCAAACCGAGGTGCCCAACGAGTATCCAGAAGCCAATCCTTCTACTCATACAATATTTCCCACATCCTTGTCTTTAATTGGGACCGGTGTTGTCATTTTGACATCAGGTCGCCTCCTGAGATCCTCATACTGCGTGTTGTTTGATTTTTTGTCAGTTGCAGTAACTCCGGTAGCGCCGCTCAAAGTTGGACTCGGATTTTTTGGACCCCTTGGCCCTTTGGACCCTTTCCAAAGAGATCTCGGACACTTGATTTCAACCCATATCGCACTACTGCCCACATTGCCAGGAGGGTGAGAGCCAGAATAACAAGCTCGGTAAGTGCTGTTACTGTCAGTACCGCACATGCTCAATCCGCGAGTGACTCACTAAGCCATCCACCAATATAGCCGCTAGTGTACTTGTCGTCACCAGTCTTCTTAAAATCTTCAATGGGAAGACCAAACAAGCTTATCGCGAATCCCAGCGGCGTAAAGATAATCGTAATGAGCGTAAACCCAAACACCGCCGCGCTCATAATGGCGGTTGCGTGCGCCTCCTTCATACTAGCCTGTTTCGATTTCAGTTCCAGCTGGATCGCGATTATGTCCTTCACTCGCTCTGCAGCTTCCTCAAGCTGTTGGATCCGCTCCTTCAACTGTTCAATCTGCCCTTGGGTTCGAGCAATGCGGTTGATGTTGCGCCGATCATCCGCTTGATCACCCTTGTTATCGGGAGCGATGCGTTCTCGATTTCCACCTTCGGACCAATACTTCGGCCACACGCCACTGATGAAATTTTTCCACACATTTTCTTGCTGTAGCATCACCGACTTGATCATCCCCAGCTCTTCTCGAATGTCTAGAATCTTGTCGTAAAAGGAAATCTCCTGGTCCACCTTGATGTCGACCACTTTGGTGCCCGTCGGATTGTTCATGTACTCTTTGAGCTCTGTAGAGACCTCGATAATTGCATTTTCGAAAGTGTTTAGTACTGGCTCGGAAAGACCAGCCATTGCAGGACGGTTGATTATACTGATTAGTTGCGATAAAAGCGAGCCAATTCCGATGAATGGATCATCGAGGACCGAGATTTCCCCCAGCGACCCATCAAAGATCTTTTTGGACTCATATATCTCTTTGGGGAATGCAGTGATAACGACGTTCCCAATCTTCCACACCCACACCTGCTGCACCATGAGCAACCGTAGCCTTTTTGCTCGAGTGAGCACCTGTTCACTGTTTAGGCCGTCCAAAGTATCTTGTGCAAGTGCTGGCTTGCAATACTCGTCTAGTGTGACCGGCGGATAGAGGTCCTTTACTTCAGAACCATTAAAACGATAATATGATGAACTGATCTTTGCCAACTGGTCTTGCCGCTTTTTGACAGCAATCTGTTTATCGGAGTAGACATCTACTTCTTCAGAGTAGAAGTACGGCATCTGACAGCATTAGTTGTTATCTGAATTCCATGAACCTTACAAACCACAAGCGATAGCAACTCTTCATTGTCTCGATTATCTTTTTGCCTTCGATCATTCTCTCGATCATTCTCCTTGGTCGGATCTTTTTTCTTGCTGGAACCGAGACTCTCCCAAGCACACAACGGCTCACGGACCCGCGAGTCCTCGAGCTCGTAGGGCGCTAGTGCCTCTTGAACTTCATCTGAAAGCAAGTTCATATTGAGCCTACCGAATTCAGAACTAGATTGAACTGAGGACAGTTTTCGTAGTAAGGCCTAGTTCGTAAGCTTTTACTTGTTCATTTCCTTGTGTCACTCACCCAAAATAATGATCTCTATTACCGTTAGCACCGTCTGTTCTAGTTGTGGCCTTCTTACCTTGTTGAATGGAACATAAAACCACTGGTATTTGAAAAGTGGGTCATCCTGGTCGAGTTCCAGAAGCTCCTTATTCCACTCATTCCATTTTATACCTGGGCCCCAACTCGTATTGCGAAACCATTCGGGCTGCTCTCCCGATAATGCTGTCTGTTCTGCATTTCGGAGGAAAAACCAACTCAATTCACTAATCCCGAGTAAGACGTCATTCGCACCTCTCCATACCTCCCAGGCTGTCTTGCCATCGTTGTTGAAAAGTGCCGCGTCTACCCCGTTCTCAAATAGCCAGGCAATGTTGTTTTCTTTGGCCACGCGGTTCTGTACTGCAAGGTGAAGGCATGTTTCCCCTTTGTTGTTCTGCTTGTTAAGAAACTTCTTCTTCTCAGCATATAGTGCCTCGTCAATAGCCTCCTCATCCTTCTCCTCGTCGCGAAAGCGATCGCGAAGCATACACTCCACCAGCCCCCAGAGCTCCTTCAATGACACATCAAAACTATACTTGCAAGCGTAATGCCCAATCGTGTTTCCATCTTTTGTCGTCAAAGACCAATCCATTTTTGCATTTAGGACAAGGTATTCCACAGCAGTCCCGGAATTATTGAATAAGGCATAGTGAAGGCATGTCTCCCCTTTGTGGTTCTGCTTGTTCAAGAACTTTTTTTTCACCACATCCACTGCCTCGTCAGCATGTTTCGAATCCATCCTCTCATCCTTATAGCGGTCGCGTAGCACCCTCTCCACCGCCTTCCATAGCACGTTTACCACCGTTACCGGATTACTGCAAGCCAAATGCGCAGTTGTATTGCCATCTTCCGTAGTCGTATCCCAAGCTGCCTTAGCTTCCGTGACAAGGTATTGTAGCATCGTCCAGTAACCCTTGGAGCACGCATATTGAAGCGCTGTCAGTCCGTCGAGTATCGGGTCGTTCACCTTGAATTTGCCATTTTCGAAATAGTCCTTTATAACAGACTCCTGGTTGAGCACTAGTGCGGTCTTTAATTCTTCATTTGCTACAGCGTCCATCTTCGGCTACACATTAGCTTGCGTTGGGTTGTGGGTGTGGGGCTGTATGTTTTTGATGGAATCTCTTGCGATTTTGCCAGGCTGAAGACGATTGTTCAGATCTAGAAATTGTTACGTGGATTTGGGCCGGAAGTTGGCTGAGAATGGCAAGCGACACTCTGGGGACTTCATAGGTATTTTTGTTTGGCGAAGCCTGCTACTCTCCATCCTCTATTTCATCGGGTGGGTGGCGTGACTCGGAATCTGCTGCATGAAGGCGTCCAATACGGGCTTGCATGTGCCGTGTGTGGCTGGATCCATTTGCATGAAGAAAGCGTCGAAAGTACCAGCCAATGCAGTATTATTGGTCCTGTTGTTGTCGATGAGAGAGACAACGCATGTAAGTGATCGGGGAAAGCCTCTCAGTTGGCTGCCACAGCGGCACCTCGCATCACACGACTTTCAGCTCCATGGTCGTCCTCCATACAGCTACCTTACACTCAAACCCGCGTGGAAGCCGATAGAAGAGTTCAGCTTGATCAAGAACTTGCTAGGTGAGACATGGAGACTTTTCTTCCGCCTTCCCCGTATTACGGAGTACATGGTCAGGCGCAAGCTGACCCTCGAAGGAAGCTTGGGGCTATGTAGCAGTGGCGCTTGTTGTAGGCAACGAATTATGGCCTGAGTTCCTAAGGTAAATCACTTGCCGATTTTGGCCAACGTCAGCTAATTCTAAGGCAACAGCCACTAGAGTTTCTTGACCAGTGTGCGTTTGTGAAAAGAACCAAACTTACCTTATGAAGGCCGCGTTCAAAAATCTGGGTAATACAGGGCACTGCCCCTGTAAGGCCCTGTAACCTGGTGGGTAGTCTACAAAACCATAGCGTCTATCCATCGCTCTGCGGCCAGGTGCGCTTTTCGCTTAAATCTCAGGAACATTAAAACTCCTATCTTTCCAACTTTACATAAAACATAATTTATTCACAAATAAGTGAGTTAAAGTAGCTATACCTAGAATTTAGAACCTTTCTTAATGGCTTCTAAGACGTCAGAGCTTTATAACAACTATAGGAAAGTTAATCTAAGTTAAAAGTTAGTAGTAAACCTATAAGCGAAGGCGCACCTAGCCACAGCGCAACGGATATGGAATTAGCGAGATTACTCCTAGATCTCTTATGGCAAGAGCCTATAATTATAGCAGGCTTCAGCGGGGCTGCGGCAGGGTTACAGGGCGGTATAGCGCTTAGGTGCTGTATTACCCGGAGTTCTGACCGCGACCTTTTCATAGTTAGTCTCGTAATACGCCCAAGCCTTAGGCACAGAACACTTGCCTTTCTGTCGATACAGTAAAATCGTCAATGAGAGTGTCTCGCTTGAAGGCAAACCAGCGCCCAGATCTTCAGTTTCCGATTTCTACTCGCCATTGAACAAATAGCAATACATATACCCTCGAAGCCAACATCCTCCAGACCAAAGCCCGCAATACCCTCCCATCTAAAGAAAGGGCCATCGCATCTCAGCGTATCCACCTCGGTTCGCGACAAGAAAGAGACTGTCTGTCTGCACAGATACAGAACTCTAACTAGGGTTACCAGATCGTGAACTTCGATGGGTCGAACGGATACTTCCCGAAATCATCCACAGGCGCGAATGTAGATAGAAGCGACGGTCGTGAGAGGAATCAGGTAGTACACAGCGAGATTGACGTGGAAGGGTACAATGAGGGTGGCCTTACAAGGATATCGTTAGCTATAAGCCGCGCACAGAGCCCCTACACCCAGTAGCCAACGATCGACTTATATGGCTTGAATTGGCCAAGTAGGTAGATCTGCTGGCGTGAGACTGTAGATCCAAGGTCGAGGAACGCTCTAGAGGAAGGAAGCAACCGAGAAGGAAGGGAAGAGTGCCTGGCCAAGCTGTCTCGCGCTATAAGGACGATCCTAGAATACGTGGGCGAGGACCCCGACCGAGAGGGCTTGCTTGATACCCCGGAGCGCTATGCGAAGGCTATGCTCTTCTTCACGAAGTGCTACGAAGAGAACCTACGCGCTATCGTGAGCGGTATAGTGTTTCACGAAGACTACGATGAGATGGTAATCGTTAAAGACATCGAGTTCTTTTCGCTCTACGAACACCACCTCGTACCGTTCTCTAGGAAGGTATAGCTACCGCCCATTCCCAGTCTATCTTAGGCTAATAATGCCAAATACATATTGGATATATCTCTAGCCGCCGAGTAATTGGCCTCTCCAAGACCGCTAGAATAGTCGAAATGTTCTCGCGGCGACTTCAAGTCCAGGAACGGCTCACAAAGCAGGTTGGCCTTATCCCCTCCGAAGTGCTCTAAGGGCAAGACGTCGCCGTCGTTGTAGAGTCCAGCCATCTCTGCATGGTGATGCGTGGGGTGTAGAAGACTGGAGCAATTACTACTACCAGTTGCATGTCGGCCGCTTGCGGTCGACTGCTAAAACGAGGGAGGAATTTTTAAACCTCATTATCTGAAAGTAAAGCTGCGCATTTGTACCATCAGGACGGTCACACAGCGCATCCCAATTCAGCATAGCGCTGCTGCGGGGTCCTTCTCAGTCAACCCCTCTTTTCGCTGCTCCATCATCACCACCAAACCCGCCCTAACGCACGGCCGTTGACCTCAATAATCCTCACATCAACCACCGCCGCCATCACTAGTGCGAGATACCCGCACACGTGCCGAACCGCAATGGCTACCCTCGACTCCCTAAAGCAGGTCCTTAGGCAGAAAGCCAAGACAACCGTCTCGTCCACGAAGCAGCCGTTATCCGACACACAGTACAGCGCCGGCTTCGACATCTTATTACAAGGCGTAGGATGGACGACGTACCAAGACTTCATTATCCCTCAACTATCTCAGCTGCTAGCCCCTCTCTTCAACTCGCGTCCCCACATCTCAGCACTAGAAATCGGACCCGGCCCAAAGAGCCTCCTTGGATATCTTCCCGGCCGTCTGAGACGGCAGGTCAGGAAATACACTGTGTTCGAGCCGAACGGCTTGTTGGCTACAGGTTTGGAAGAATGGCTTTGCTCTCCCTCCGAGACGGAGTCCCCGCTACCTTGTCTGGAAAGCCCGCCTAACATCTATCGAAGTCCATTCGTTCTGCAGGATAACATAGAGAGCGCTACCGCTACCAGTACCGGTACGAGGGATAACGACGAAAAATACGACATCGTCCTATTCTGCCACAGCATGTACGGCATGAAGCCCAAACACAAGTTCATTGAACGGGCGCTAGAAATGCTTGTTGAGCGGCCACAAGGCGGAATAGTGGTGGTTTTCCATCGTGACGGGACCTTGCACCTCGACGGCTTGGTGTGTCATCGAACAGCTTCTTTCCCTACTGGAGTCGTTAGCGTGGCAGATAACGATGAAGAACTGGACTGTTTTGCGTCTTTCATCGCGGGGTTTACCATGCAGGATATCGACGTAGACAATCCCACCCGAGTCGATTGGCGTAAGGTATGCCGCACCTTGGGCCGTCGTGAGGAAGCCTACCCAGACCATCTCTTGTTCAGCGCGCCTAACTTCATGATGGCCTTTACTCAACATGCAACCGCGTTGCCGGAGCTGCTGGCGCAAGTGCCATTGGGGAAGGGGGACAAGACGGTTAAAAACCGGGAGGCACGTCTCCACCGCCCTGCCTCGATTGTGAGGCCGACAGAGGTCCGGCACGTCCAACAGTGCGTTCGATGGGCTCTGAAGCATGAAGTCGGCCTGACCGTCGTGGGCGGGGGTCACAGCGGCCACTGTCTCTGGCCCAATGTCGTCTCGGTCGACATGGGTGCTTTTGACCAAGTACACATCCTCACTGCGGGGGTGGATGGAGGAAATTCTGGTCCCCAATCCGGTTCCTTGGTTGTCGTCGAGTCCGGCTGCAAGACGGGGGAGATCATCCGCAAGACCATGGCGGCGGGCCTGACAGTGCCCCTAGGGGCTCGCCCAAGCGTAGGTGCGGGGTTGTGGCTCCAAGGAGGCATTGGGCACCTGGCCAGGTTGCATGGGCTCGCGTGCGACGCAATTGTCGGTGCCGTTGTCGTCAGCGTCGACTCTAGCCAAGTCCTCTGCATCGGCACTGTACCAAGCAAACACCGGCCGGCCGGTGCTGTGCGCCCGGGAAACGAAACAGATCTGCTATGGGCAATGAAAGGGGCTGGGACCAACTTTGGCATCGTGATCAGCGTTACTTTCAAAGCGTACGCGGCTCCGACCTATTCCATTCGAAACTGGATTGTCCCGCCGAGCGACAACCTCGAGGCGCGGCTCAGGCTCAGCGATTTTGATAACGTCGCCAGCAAGCTTCCCCGGAACGCTTCTGCAGACGCGTATCTGTACTGGGACAACGACAAGCTGCACCTTGGCGTGACCATGTTCGAATCTTCCACTTCTAGGCTCACCCTTGAGATGCCCACGCCCACGCCTACAGGTACGATTTTGGGGCCGGAAGACAATTTCAAGGTTGTGGATAGCGTCGGTTTGTTCGACACCGAGATGTACATGTCCGGGATGCACGGCGGGCACGGCGGAGGCAAGACCTCCTCGTTCAAGCGATGTTTATTCTTAAAATGCATCGGAGCAGTGAACGTCGCTGATATCTTGGTGGCGGCCATTGAGACTCGCCCTTCGCCCCTCTGCTATCTCCATCTGCTGCAAGGCGGCGGAGCGATTGGAGACGTGGCGGCCGATGCCACTGCTTTCGGCTGTCGAGACTGGGACTTTGCCTGTGTAGTAACTGGTATCTGGCCCCGCGACCAAGATGGAACCGAGACCGCTCGAGCTGCCGTGCAGTGGGTGTACAATGTCGCTGGGGAGTTGTTGCCCTTGAGTAGTGGAGCTTACGGCGCTGACCTCGGGCCGGACCCCAGAGACGTGGTACTGGCGAGCAAGGCTTTTGGGCCAAACCGGCAGCGCCTCGCCCGTCTCAAATCCAGCTTGGACCCGCGCAATGTGCTGGCTTACGCCTGCCCGCTCCCGAAAGCGCCCATGGAACAGAAGCTCATCATTCTTGTCACAGGCGAAAGCGGGGCCGGCAAGGACTATTGCGCTGACGTGTGGGTCTCCACGTTCTCCACATGCACCTACAAGAGCAAGAGCCTCACGGCACGGGCCATTAGCATTAGCGATACGACCAAGCGCGAATACGCGGCAGCGACAGGTGCCAATTTGAACCGCCTGCTTAGGGATCGTGCCTACAAGGAGCAACACCGGGCAGCGTTGACGGCATTTTTCCAGTCGCAGGTGCGGCAACGACCTCGGCTGCTAGAGGAGCATTTTCTGGATGTGGTGTCCGAGGCTGTAGATGTGGACGTGCTGCTAATCACGGGGATGAGAGATGTGGCTCCTGTTGCAACCTTGTCGCATTTAGTGCCAGACAGCAGGTTACTCGAGGTTCATGTCCAAGCTAGCGAACAGACGCGGCGGATTCGCCGAGGGTGCCACGGCAGTAACAGCAATACTAACGATAACAAGGACAGTAGCAACCGCGGGTCGAGTTTGACGGCCCTAGACTACCGCCCCAGTCTCACCTTCGGCAATGAGACGACCGGAAAAGTGACAGCAGATAGGTTTGCCGAACAGTACCTGATTCCCTTCGTCCACGAGGACCTGCAGCGACTGGCCAACATGGTGCACCAGGTACCCAACTTCCCGCGCCCGGGCGTCGACTTCCGCCATGTGCTCGGCATCGCGCAGCAGCCCGGTGGGCTGGCCTTGTGCACTTCCCTACTGCAAACCCACTTCACCGGTGACTGGGCCAAAGTCGGTGCGGTGGCGAGTTGCGAGGTCGGCGGTATTGTCTATGCGTCGGCGTTGGCCTTGCTCGTCGATGTGCCCTTGGTGCTGATTCGCGAAGCTGGCAAACTCCCCCTACCCACCGTTTCTGTCATCAAGCCCCCGTCGCACATCTCGTCTTTAGCATCCACCAGTTCGAAAGAGAGGAGGATCGAGATGGAGCGGGATGTGGTCCCCAGGGGCGCGTCAGTGGTGGTGGTGGACGATGTGCTTTCCACGGGGGAGACGCTTTGTGCGGTGCTACAGCTATTAGAAAAGGCTAGTATCGGTGTTGAGGATGTCAACATCATGGTCGTGGCGGAGTTCCCAGTTCACCGTGGCCGAGAACTGTTGCGCCAACGTGGGTTTGGCAGAGTCAACATTCAAAGCCTTTTGGTCCTTGGCGGTGCTTAGGAAAGGAAGGAAAGAATCTCGAAATCTTAGATCAACGAAATTCAGTAAGATTCATGCTGACACGGATAATAGGCTGCACGAAGGACAGATATCAATATCGTTGATTCGATTGTATGGGGAAGAAGCGGTAGTGAGGAAAAAGTTTAGACCTTCCGCAATGTAGCAGAACTGCGAGCCTATACCAAGGAGACACACAAGATATTTCGTAACACGTTCGACTACGAAGGCGGCAATGTTGTCTTGAGGCACTTGCTTCGAAAGACCTTTCGAGAGAGCTTATGAAAAGGTAAACGCTATCTTGTGCGTCGTGGTCGACATAGTGTTATTGCTTCGTCACCAGTTAACGCATTCTCTGTAAGTTATACCTTGCAACCATTTTAGTCAGAAGGCCATCCTTTCGAGTAGCTTTTCGGTAGCGTTAAGTTGCGTACAAAAATTTGAGATCCGTTGAAGAACTAGAAAAGCGGTCTAGTTCGATGAGCCACGGTGTCAGCGTCAAAATTGGTTGATTTCCCTTCTTCCTATTCCCGAAGTCAGTGATGAGGATTATAGCACGTAATGAAGGTACTATTCTAAGCGAACGCTCTATTCCGCTCTTCTCTCTCTCTCTTTCTTTCTACATAATTCTTAGGTGGAGACACTTTAGATTTCCTTCTTTCCATAACTTTTTATAATCCTAAGGGGAGACCCTGTAAACCCGCCCTCTCTCTCTTATTTTTAGTGTTCCTCGTACCGCAACGCCACTCGCTTCGATAGGGAGCTTACAAGATTCATAACTAATACGAGGACAGCAATTTAAATTTGTGATTTGGGCCCTCACCCACTATACAAATATCAGAAGAGTAGCCTCTTAATTATAGAGAGTTTCTAATTGAAGGAATCTTCATAGAGGACAATCTATGATGTGAGTTTCAACGGAAGGCGGAAGGAGTACTTCCGGATGTTGGTGGCGCAATTATTTTTACCACAAGCGCTCAGCCGTTCCGCCACCTCCTGATCCTGATCTAATTCCAAATTCGTCCCGTGTAAGCACGCCACGCTTTAAACGGCAACGTTTCATTGGGCTTACCGCGCGCTTTACCCCTGACTGTGCTTACTTTTTCTGACACTATTGAAGTAGCAAAAGCCATCCATCATGCGGAGAAAACTTCAATCATCATTGTATTTCCTATACTCCCCTCACTGTCATTACCGCGGAGAATGATACCAATGTTATCACTATGAAGGTCCGACAGCGATTTTTGGCTATCTTCTCGACTGTTTTGTCAAACGACCTGTTCCTCTTTTTGATCCCGTGCTTCCTCGCCGATATCATCCGGCCCGAGCGACGCCCCAGAGTCTCACAACTGCACGCAACCTCATACCTCGACGGGCTTCGAGGTCTTGCCTCCTTCACTGTGTTTGCTTACCACTACACCGACTATAACCACAAGTTCTTCCTCGAGGCATATGGCTCCAACGCGCCAGGTTTGGAATCTTCATTCCTGCAACTTCCATATATCCGCATTGTCTACACAGGCGCGGCCAGCGTGCACGTATTCTTCGTTATCTCCGGCTTTGCGCTCTCTTACCGTCCTTTGAAATGCTTATACGACCAAGACCCACTGTCAACATCACCATCACACCATGCCTCAAATCAGCGTGCCCGCGCAATCGCAAAATGTCAGAGTTTCCTTGCCTCCTCCGCTTTGCGCCGCCCGATCCGACTCTTCGGCCCGCCGCTGACACTGACACTAATTGACATCGGTCTGATTTCTATGGGATTCATGCGAAATTACCTCTTACCTAAGCCCACATGGCTCGCCCAGTTCTCTGACTGGTCTTCGGACGCCCTGGGTGCTGTCGCCTGGCCCTGGGGTTGGGACGATGACGTGCCACGCTCACACTACAACCCCCATCTATGGACCATGCCCGTCGAGTTCGCCAACTCAATGTTGCTGTTCTTAGTCCTGCTGATTGTGTCGCGGCTGCGAACGGCACTGCTACGACAGCTCGCCTTGGGGCTGGCCATGGGCTATGCATTGCTGATCTACGGCCGCTGGGCGGCCTTCGAATTCCTAGGCGGTGCGCTACTTGCTGATTTACATCTGAGCAAGGAGAAGAAGGCTTCAGAGCCATCTCCATCTGAAAACGACATCGGCTCCTTCTTCCTCACAAAGATTATCAAGCTTGTCCAACTTTCCATCCTCGCACTTGCAGGCTATATCATCTCCTGGCCACAACTAGGCTCCAAACCACCGAGCTACGCCTGGATGCAGTCGCACGCGCCCTCAAGCTTCGCCAAGGACCGCGGCGACCGCTTCTGGTTCGCGCTGGCCGCATTTGCAACGGTCTGGGCCTGCGGGCGTCTGGGAATCGTGAAGCGTGCCCTTGAGAGTAGCCCGATGCAATACGCTGGACGGATCAGCTTCGCGTTCTACATTCTGCAACACCCTTTCTTAAACATCTGCGAGCACCCAGTGCTTGGCGCACCTTTCAAACCGGCGACCGAAGGAAGTGTGGAGCAGCGGGGTTGGGGTGTGCGAGGCCTCACTGGCCAGAGCACTCCTATGCAGCGCGCGGTGTGCTGGTTTATAGGATTGTGCGTGCTGGGCTCCTTTCTGGTTTGTATTGCCGACGTCTTCTCGCGGACGGTAGTTGTACTATTTGTTAAAGCCGCTAGAAGGTTTGAGAAGATGGTATTTGTTGGAAACGAAGAGGACAGAGAACTTCTGCCCGTATCGAAATAACACGGCTTGTAATTTTATAATAATTATATAAAATCGAGTTTGGGATCCTTTTGGACCCTTCTCATAGAAGCATTTGTAGTTCGGCAATCCTTCATGTTCCTCGGTGCGATATGAGAAAAGAAACGGGTACTTGGGTTAGGGTTAGACACCTTGCTGTGGTGCTACTCGATCAGGATAAGTATGACAAGACGGAGCCAATGTTTCGACGTACAATCATCTTGATTAGCGACTCATTATACGACCTCAGCTTCTGTTTAAGGTATGGATACCACTTTGGGAAGCCCGAAATTTAAAGTTAAATGAATAAGCTACTACTGGTAGCTATTATATAGCATTGAATGCCCTTCATACGGCTTAATAATAAACTCCTAAACAAAATTCATGGAGTCCGTAAGCGAGAACCTTATTAAAACATGATAACGACCGAAAATATAAACACCGTCCAGACGAGAAGAACATATGGAAATAGAGGCTGTCCAAGAGTATTAGCAGTTGAATTCTTTGTTTTTTTTAATTCCACGAACCTGAATTGTTGAGGCGACTGAGTGATTCGAATTTGCTGTCCCCGTCTTTAGATCGGTTAGCTATAATGCGTGTTAAAGTTGGTGTGTACTAGCTGGACTCACAGCCGAGACACTTGCCACAGACCCAGATGTTAATGTTGTAGTTGTCGCTGTTTTTGTTGGACTCTCACTTGTCGAAGCTGGGAGGAGGGTGGTTGAAGTAGAAGTGGTCACTGGTCCTACTGTTGGTGTTGAAGATGGTGGTGGTGGGGGGCTGTCCAAAACACAATTTTCCGTAGGTCCACAGATACGTCCAGGACCACACCATCCCTTTTGACTTGGACAACAGGTCCCATCAGTTGGCATACATCCGGTACCGCAGGGAAGCAAGCCATCGGCTGCACAGGCACCGGCCGGGGTATATTGATATTTCGTCTGGCACGTCCAGCCAATGAGAGGTTCGTTAACGCAGTCCTGGGTCGCGGCAAAGCATGCGACAGAGTTGCCGCAGCAAACACAGCCTGCGCTTCCATAGACACCGCCCCAATTACATGCGATTACGCCATTGTACGGCGTTGGAGAGACTGGAACTATGATACATACTATCTGCGCATCGGACATCAAGATATACACAAAAGCGTGAAAGATCAGAATCAAGAGTTGCATATTGAAGAAGATACAGCAACTTTGGTCATAACAAGAAGCTGTGGGGATTGTAGAAAGAAGGCGGGCTCCTGCTGCGCACTTATCTTACTGCGACCAACATGTTTCGAAGGTCGAAGGTGGTAGCACAGGTCTGAACACAAACCACCCAGGATGAGATAGTTCAGTGCAAATTTCTTTTTACAAGAAAAGCAAAATATGATAGTAGAATTGAATTAAGTAGAATGTGACCAATCCCCTCAATTTTGTGGCGGTTTCTTGCATAACAGTGTCATGCAAGCCTCTTTTGTACGCGAATTAAAGGCGACAGAATGAAACCTGGGGAAAGACACACCTCCGGAAGAAAACCTCCTGGTTCGTAGAAGGCCACGTGGCAGTATTTGGCGATGCTGATGGTTGTGAGTTGTTGGTGAAGTGAGCTATTCGCGGGGAGAGCCGGCGGGGTACCCTGCGGGGAGAGGCTTAAGCGAGAGGAAAAGGGGGCGGTGAATTTGTGGAGCACTTTCGTAAAGCGGTTCGTGGAACTCTTTGGCTCATCTCTAATATGACTTCACCCAAATCCTTTGCTAGGCCAAATATTGTATAATTAGTAGTTGCAAATCTCCCTCATCGCTGTCCATCCTATTCAATGTGGAAAAATACCACAGATCACGTGACCAGATTCAATGCGATGCAACAACAATCTCCCATTGTATTCTATTTTGAAGCCAGACGTGAATTAGATATCCAGTTATTGAACCACCTAAACCTGCTTTATTTTCACGTCCAACCCAGATGCTGACAAGGAGGGCCCAGAGAGACTGCTTTGTTTAAGACCAGCATACATGTGGTAATCAGATCCGTCAACTCCCAAAGAGCAAGCAGGAAGTTGCTATCAACATCTTCGATAGTCTTCACCCATATCATGGCATAAAATCCAACAGTCAACGCTCAGCTTGCGCTTGGAGTTGGCGACGAACCAGCCTACTACCCAGCAAGATTAATTCTTCGACTGCGAGGGAAGTCGCTAAGCCCCTACCCAAACTATTATTAAATTAGGTTCATCTTCTAGCTCATATTCTCGTTTCGCTAAACGCAGATCATATAACCTTTCTATTTCCATCAGTGGTGGACTGAAATGCACTCTATATCATATGAATTCGCGCGCTGTGCAAGACTGGAATAAACAGCGAGTTAGCTGCATGTTCTCTAGGTGAACGGAAGGCAGAAAAGCTGCAGATACGAATATGTCCATATCAACTTCACATTCTCGAATTCCCAGTGCTCACTCCTCCTTCCTTTCTTTACACTCTAGAGCGAAGACGGTCAAAAGAACAGAAGAATCTACACCAGTGGAGATTCAGTAGGGGTCGATTGATTAGCGGGGAAGAGCAAACGGTATAACAGCCATCACGAGCAAATTATCCGATGTTGATAGTAAAACAGTCTAACAGTGCAGGAGATACTTCAAATATCAATTTGGTTACCTTCATGACCTCTAGGATACAAAGCAAGACAACCGCAGAGAAGAGAACTAAACAGATAAACACAGTGCCCGCACCTGCCATCTTCCAAACTCAACACTTCATACACCAACACGACTCGCTTGCCGAGTCCTCGCCTCCCTGATCTCATGATCCTCCTCTTCAATCAAGTTTTGCCTCTCTCCTGGCAGTTGGATAGCCTTGTCGATTGCCACTGGCAGTCCCCGATGACGACCTCTTAGCATCAAAGCACACAGGATCAGCTTTCCAGATGTATGCCACTCACCACAGAAGCTATAATCCTTTTTTGGCAGGCCGATGCTGAGTCCGACACATCCATAGGCAGAGACGACTTCGAAGATGATGTTGAAGATGGAGTAGTTTACAGGATCCTTCTCATAGCTGTCTGTTTCGATCCAGACAACGAGAATCATGCATGCAATGACAAACCAAAGATCATGACCTAGTTGTCGTTGGATCTGTGTACGGACGAAGTACATTCTCGTTTTGCGGATTGCATTCGGGTCGTGGAAGTCAATTTCGCGTTGGCCCTCCTTGAGATCTTGAGCATATATTCCGAGGGACCTCTCCTCATAGACGTTGGAATTGCGCATGGTGATGACGACTGGGAATGCTGAGATGTACATCATCATGATGTACAAAGCTTGAACGCCAACGACCATGGAGCCAATTGGAACAACTGCAAAGCCACTGGATCGTACACTAAGAGATTGGAACAGTCCATCGAGGAGACGGTAGCCAAGCGGGATGGTTGTGATGATTTGGTTGTGACGATTGAGCACTTCGAAGCCAGTCCAGTCGATGGCGTTGAACATAATGAGGATGAAGAATAACCACCAAGTTTGTGCAGCAGGGAAGAGGTTGGTATAGACTCGTCGAGGATACTTCAAAATGAAGTCTATGGTTTCTCGCCAAGACGTGTACTGGTCGTTATCTGGCATGAGACGCAGGGCCAACCAGAGAATAGTTCTCAGAATGACTGGATATCTTTGGTCACGGTGATTAGTTGCTGATCTTCAAAAGAAGGGTCATCTCACGCAGTGTTACCAGCAAGCACCAGGATGCCCGTGATCAAGAGGAAGAAGACCGATCTTTGGAAAGGGATCTTCAGAGAATCAGTGTCATCAAAGACCAGTTGAGGACGATGATACCGACCACGCTGGAGTCAAGCAAAGACATCCCGACATTGCTGAAGCCTGCAACCGCATAGAATACCCCAGCCCACCTAATACTTGTCAGATCAATCTCGTTATACAGAGATAATGACGAACCAAGGTCTGACATCATAGTTAATAGCAGGACCCGGTTGTCTGTACGCCACATATATACCAAGAGCAATGCATCCGAACAGCTGCCAAGCGATGAGGTACATTGGAACAACATAGCTCAGAAGTCTAACAGCTTGGTATTCGACGCATCGCAGATGCTCCCTCTCTTCAGACGACAAACTGTGAAATTGCGCATTTCTATCAACGGTGCCGCGTCTTTCGAACTGTCGAGTGCTGTAGGGCTGCAAGAAGCCGTTGTCTCTAATATCGTGTGCTGATTCTGATCCTTGTATGGTGTCATCATCATGTCCATGTATTGAGTGCGCCGGGGTGCTACTGTCCTCTGGCTTGCCCATTGACGTGAGACTCGGATCAATACGAAGGCGATAATTGTGCGAGCTGTCTGTCATCTGTCAGCTCGAATTCGGTACGATGTGGAAGACTTACTCGAAGCGCAGTGAAGGGTCTGTCTCGGATGCAACCCCGGCTCTGTATTCTTGACGAACGAGGATTGCCAAAAGACTGGCTGCTCGCCGGGAGTAGTGTGCCTTGTCTTCTCCTTCTCCACTGCTGCCTTCTTGAATCTTGTATGGAAGGCACGTTTTCGAACGTGAACCACGAAGGCGCTGATGACAATCGGGTTTCCAAGGATGATATGGAAGAAGAGCATGCACTGCTGGAAAGTGTTTAGATCGCTGAGGTTGATGGTGCTCATTCCAGCTTGGGTGGTTGCTGCAACGATCAGAAACAGGGAGTCGATGTACGATACATGGCCACGGGGAGTTGAGAAGTGCCAGAATATGACTGAAGATACCATGCATATTGTGATGATGTAGGTCCAGTGCAGTAGGAGGAAGGTTGGTCGAGGCAGGTAGCGTCTGAGTTGAGGCGGAATCTTGAGATGGCTGGTGGGCCGTAGCCGATTGAGGAACGTTCGAGGAATTGGAGGGATGACTTCCTTCGTGAGGGTCCTCGCTCGTGAAAGGAGAGTGGAAGTGGTGGGCATCTTCGGATTCTGGTCGCCCGGTGCGTAGGTCGGCGGGCGAGAGGCATTTAAGGGGAGAGGTGTTGAGGATACGAAAAGAATATCAAAAACGCTCAGATGACATGTTTTGTGTGTCTGCTTGTGATAGAAGGAAGGAAGGAAGCTGGTCATCTTGGCCATTTAGGAAGTCGCGCCCTTAGGCCGAACCCCGACATTGTACCACAGCAGTGCAGCTCAATCTCGATCCCATTACCGTATTGAATGTATGATTATGAAAGCAATTGAATAGTTCCGGGTCACTCGACCGAACATAAAACGTTGGAGCGCTGGTGTTACGGTCAGAGATGTGAGACACCCTCCCCACGCAGCTCGAAGCTGATAGATACCAAAAAAGCAGAATCTGGTTACTTGCATCGTTGCAACAAGTTGTACAGCCGTTTCCATTACGGCAGATCCGCAGTCTTCGTCATACGATACAAGGCACCAGAGGATACGGCGAGCTAGAGTCAGGTGATTTAGCTTCTCATGTTCTGCTATACCTAGTTGTCTTGCCACTACTCAACAAAGATGTCCATTTCTGGCCCGGTAATAAAGTCGAACCACATCTTAGGACTGGCAACGGAGATATCAAGGAAAACACAGCAGTTCATAGTCGTGAGCAGTGTTTTTGAAACGAAGCAGCAGACATATGGCAAACCAATCCTGTCGAGAAACCCCTTTAAGAATTCTCTGACCAGGACGGACCTTGCTCCTCGTTCTTCTCGTGGAATGTTGATGAGCATCTCCTCGAAGTCATCTATGATATTGCTCAGTATCCGCGTTCTGTTTTCCTCGTCAACTAGCTGGATGAAGACTCTCATGATGAGCTTGCAGATTTCGTGGCTGCTCTCAAGCATCTGTATCTCCATTTCGACTATAAAACGATTGCATCGTGGATGATCCAGGGTAGGAATCATTATCGTAAGCTGCATCGGGACTTCTTCCCACCTCTGATGATCCTCTAACTCTCATTGGAGTGTTATTTCAACTGCCACTGAGCTCAGACGGACTTGTCCTTATGCAAATCTCCGGACGTCCTGGAACTCTTCCGAGGCGAGTCGGTGACTATCGGCTACCCTCTCGCGCGGGAAGAAGTAAACCACCACGTTTGAGCCTCTTGGAGATATTTTAAACATGCCAACAGTGGTTCAGATCACAATGAAGCCCAGTTAAGTTGCAAAAGAATAAAAATGTCAGCAAATGAAGCCAGCTAATCCCCATCTAGAGCAGAACGCTAGATATAGTTGCGTTTAGTCATGCTCACTCATTTCTCGCAGCTCCTTGACTTTGATTGTAGAACGATCGTGGTTTATCTGACAAGGAAGTGTTTCAAGTAGATCCGCAAGTCGAAAAATAGATGATCGTAAGCTGAGTTCGTTCCAACTTCTGAAGCAATGGAAGTTCTCGAAAGTGTGGGACTGACACTACACCGACCCCCAATTCTGGATTGAGCCGAAGGCACTTTGATCCCCCCTTCCCTCTCTCTATGACCGAGCGGTTACTTCGCGTTTTAGCCATCGAGTTCCAGCTCAAGGATGTCACTCTCACCTGTTGAAGCTTGTAGTTCTATTAGTCAAGGCTAGAGCGTGTCCCAATCAAACTTACCCTCTCTAGGTATTGTGAAACAATTTTCTCCCTCGCGTCCATCGCATTCGGTTAGCAAGCTTGCCGTCTTGCTCAGGCGCTAATTACCCTCGGCTCAGTCAACTCACCTGAGCAACCTGAGCAAGATCTATTAAATCGTCACGTATTTTGACTTCTTACTTTTTAGCCAATCAAACTTTGATGCGACCTCCTTTCTCTCATATCATTTTCGTCGAGTTTTGACGAAGATGCTCAAGGAGCCTGAACAAGTTCCTAGATCCCAAAGTGGACACTTTCTAAAATATATATATATATATATATATACCTAGTGCTTTGTCTACGGTGTAAGTTAATTTATCTATGTTCCAGAAAATTTGCGTCCCGTGATCCTCAAGTTCCCCCTTTTTTGGCGAATTAACCGAAGTTTAGGTACCATCACAACATCACTATCTATCTGGTAATATCACTAACTACCGCGGGGAATTTTACATTCATCGTATATCTTTACAAGCCTTCTTTCACGATAAATCTAGCTCCTCAAAGCATCCATCCTCAACCCCTCGGGGTCCTTACTCTCCTCATCACCCCACTGAATCTCATACCCCTTCTCCCTCAAATACTCCTTCCACGCCTCATCTTCACTCACCAACCTATTACTAATATCCGGAATAATGAACCAACTCGTGATCGCCCCCGCGGCCGCAAATCCACTTCCAATCAAAAACACCGCTTGATTCCCTTTATAACCGCCATCTGCATTCCCAAAACTCGCCAGAATTGGAGCAAATACAGCGGTCCCTATCGCTGCTCCTGCTTTTCCAAAGGCACCGATAAGACCGAGACATTGACCGCGGATAGAGGTCGGGAAGGATTCGGAGGACGTTAGAACGATGGTTGCGCCGGGACCGACTTCGCCGAGGGTGAGGAAGATGCCGTAGAGGATAATGAAGAGGGGGAGGATGCTCTGGATTGAGCCCAGGGCGCCCCCGAGGATGAATCCTATGATTGCTTGCAGAAAGAACCCGAGTGCCATTGTTCTTCGGCGTCCAATTCGGTCGGAAAGAAGACCACCAATGAGGGCGCCTGGGATATAGAAGCAGTTTATGACTGTGCCCCAGCCCATATTCTTGGTGAGGGATGCGCCGACGTTGAGGCGAGTGAGGATGGTGGATGCGAAAAGGCCGAATGGGTAAGAGATATAGTTGTATCTGATCGAACAGTCAGTGCGAATTTGGGGTTCATTATGGTACCGAGACTTACAGGAACCATCCTAATGAGCAACCTAATAATGGTCGCCAGTACCTCCTGAAGATTGGCCAGTAAGGAATACGCTGTTTCTTTGCTGCGCTTTTTCGATATGCTGTACTGACTGCCATTTTGTATCTGAACCAGAAAATGGAAATAGGAGGGATCAGCCCAAGAGCCAGGGACAGTCGCCAGACGATGTTGTAATACTTCTCATTTTCGTGGAAACAAAGAATAAGAAGGAGAGGGACGAGACCTCCGAAAATGAATCCAAAAGTCGCAGAGAGATCCCCGATCAGAGCGAAAATGAAGCCACGGTTCTTACGGACTCTTGAATCTTCATCTGTAGCTTCGGTTGCACCAGCTCCAGAGACGGGATATTCTCTTCATGAAACACGCCTCGTCAGTCCAGTCCATTAACAAACATAAAGGAACTCACCCTCCAGCACCAACCCCCGCAATACCCCTACTAATAACCAACATCCAAAACATGCCCAACTCATCCTTCCCACTACTCGCAGCACTCAACGCAATGCCCAAGACAAGAATGAGCGTCGTAAACACAGCACCGCTCTTCCTCCCCAACCTATCAGAAATATACCCAAATCCTAACATGCCCACAATCATACCAATGATGAAGGCATTTGAGAGACGAGAATACATAGTTGTTGAGAGGTCCGGATACAAGACGCCGAAGATGAGAGACAAGTTGCCGATTATCGATGCGTTGAAGCCATCGGAGCCAATGGCGAGACCGGAGAATACGACCATGAGGGTCACAGAGAGCTTGGAGTAGGTTGTTTTGCCTTCACTGATGGACGCGATTTCCCCAATGTCCTTTCCATTGGAAGTTGGGGCCATCTCCGCAACGGCCTCCGCTTTGGTGATTGAGTCCAATGCATCTTTGCCAGCCGGCTCAGAAGCGGTCACTTCAATAGACTCCATTTCGAAGCTCAAATGTTTCCGATTAAGGGAAAGCAACTTAAGTAAAAAAGGCGGAGAGAAAAGGGCAATAAAAGCACTGGCCGTCATGGAACCTTTATCGCATCCGCGAGTGATCCTGCGGCGGCCGAAACAGAGCGCTTACTGATTGTTGTGTAATCATTATCAAAAGGAAATCATCTAATTCAGAGTTGCCCGCAAGATTAGGGAGATACCCAGCAATCAGGTCTGCGGTGCAAAGGTGGGATGAAGGAACGTTACGACTTCGTTGAAGATTCTTGCCCGCCTGAGAAATAGGCTCCACCCCACTGCCCGCCCGCTAAGGTTTCAGGGGCTTATCGCCCGACCCCAACCCCGCCCCACCTCCCCCACCTATCATCACCAACAACTTCTCATCTCCTCAATCCAGGACTCACGAGACGGCTGATGGACAGAGATCAACTCTCAGAATGAAGCTCCATATAGATGTTGACGGGAGGCATGATACCAGATATAACCGCCCAACTCTCTCCTCAAAAGTAAGAAAGGTTTTGTTCACCGCAAGCGTGTTTGCAGGCACATGTCTCCTCCTAGTAAGTATCCCATAAACACCACCTCAACAAACCCTAACACTTTACAACAAGATCTCAAAATTTGACCATCCAGAGAGTTATTCCGCTTTTTCACATCCTCAAACAATCGCAGAATTCCAAAAATGCTCCATAAAGACCTTTCTGGACACCGGGCTCCCGTTCCTCTCCTCCGCCTCACCCCTCCCGATCTCAGAATTCGTCTCTCGGCGTAACAGCCTAGCAAAAGCCTTACTCCAAGATGGGATGGATGCATTTATCGTAGAACCAGGCTACACATTCAAATATTACGCCAACATCTCGCAGCCCGACTGGGAAGTATGGGAGCCGGAAGAGCGGCCCTTCCTCATGATCGTGCAACCCATCAACTCAAGCACTGGAGAAATTACTGCTAGGACTAGATTCCTAGCACCGAGCTTTGAGGTCGAGAGAGCAAGGTTGTTGGGTATGCCTTTTGAAGAAGTGGTGGAGTTCATTCCCTGGGAAGAACACTGGAATCCGTATTCCACATTATTGCAAAATTGGGGCACCTCCTCTCCCTCTCGCGCTCACACTATATCAAACCCCAAAGTGATGGTCGACGACGAAATACGAGATTTCATCCCACGCGGCCTCTCCCTCTCCGGCTTTAATGTCGCGGGACTAGAAGGCGAAGTAGAAAAAGTGAAGCAGACGAAAACCCCCAGAGAAGTCGAGCTCGTTCGCGCCGTCAACACAGGAACCGTAGAAGCCGTCCGCGCAATGAGAAAATGCATGTATCCCGGCTTAACAGAGAACGAGGTCATGAACGTATTGGATGATACGCTTAGAGCCGCTGGGTTGGAGCCGTTTTTTGATATCGTGCTTTTTGGTACCTCCCCTCCTTTTCCCCTCCCCAAACCTGTTACTGATATAAACGAAAGACGAAGATGCTTCCAACCCCCACGGCGGCACAGATGGGAGCAAAGTGCTAGAAGCTGAGACATTCGTGCTCATCGACGTTGGGTTTGTCCCCCTCCCCACTTTACCGCTCGGTCTAACAATCCCAGCGCCCATCTACACGGCTACTCCTCCGACATCTGCCGGACTTTCTTCCCGCCCTTCTTCCCTGAACCCTCTTCCCTCTCTTGTCTTTCACCAGCCATTAAGGAAAAATTAGCAGTCTGGGACATCGTCATCGAAGCACAGACACAATCCATGCATGCCCTCAAGTCCGGGAACACAGCCGCATCCGTCGACATCGCTGCAAGAGATGTGATTGAGAAAGCGGGGTATGGGGATGCTTTTACACATCGGGTAGGTCACGGGATAGGAATTAAAGCCCACGAAAGTCCTTACCTTAATAAGGGGAATGTAAATGTGACATTGAGGGCGGGAATGACGTTCACGAGTGAGCCAGGTGTGTATCTAGTGGGGAAGTTTGGGGTGAGACATGAAGATATCTTGTTGGTGAAAGAGGAAGGGGAGCCGGAGATTTTGACAGGACGACGGGCTACTGGGCCGTGGGATCCTTGACTCACAATTCATTCTTGTCTTGTCTAAACAATGGATATATACAGTACAACAAAAACGGAACCTTGATTTTCACTTCTCGCTGTAATCTCCCTTCCCCCACATCCTCAGCACATTCTTCTTCACCTTCCCCGTACTAGTCTTCGGTAACTCTTTCACAAGCTCCACTTCCCTTAGAATTATGAATTTACTAATCGCCCTCTCATGTTTCGCCTACTCGATGAGATTTTCGCCTTTTAGTTCATGTCCTTCTTGGACAGTGATGAAGGCTTTGGAGCGTTCGCCCTAGTTGGAATCAGGGACCGGGACAACGCCGGCTTCAAGGACGGAAGGGTATTGTACTAGCATTTGTTCCAAGGTTACGGAGGAGATGTTCTCGCCTCTTAAAATTGATATATTAGTTCTGCACCTGGTGAGGTAAACCGTGTCGGTAGTTTGCCTGCTGGATGTACAGACGAAGCTACTCAATCAGCATGATATGTAATGAAGTATCGACAAGTACGTACACTTTGCAAGATATCTTGGGTGAATTCTTCAGTAGCACATTCTCATTGAGGCCCTGATCTACCAGGATATGTTTGATAACCTTCTCAAGCTCAGCCTTGTCAAATCTACCCTGCAGCCTGGTGAGAGTTGCACTGCAGTCTTAGCACGAATAAACTGTTTGGGATCTTGAGTGATTTGCGGTTATGGCGGGGCTTTGGAGACAGAATTTTTTTTTCAATTACTACAATTCAAGTCTCTCCGTAGTGTAGGGCCCCGAGATGCTGGATTGCTGGGTTGCTCATTTGGGCTGTGCCGAGCCTCGTCGTCCGTGGTCGTCGCACTGCAATTTTAGCCTAGACGAAGCCCCGGAGAACTCCTGTGATTCGATGGTGTTGTCTAGTGGGTACACATATATGGATTCAGCAGGCGGTGGCGTGATGAGCTGGCAGTAAACAATATTTTGCTTCGGTGAATTGACATCAACTGCACTGCAATTTTGCCAGTACACACTGCTGTTCCGCAACTCTCGATGAAATTTTGGCTTTTGAAGAAGTGGCCTATAAAAACAAGCTCTACTACGCATAAATTATAGTATTTTGATGAATTCAGAACTCAATCACTCTCGAAACAAGCCAGCGCGTGAGGGGAGAGAAAATGAAGTGCTTGAAGAAAGGGGTAACGAAGTTAAGCGAGCCCTGTCCGTAAACTAAATGTACCACCACACCCCTCTCTAGCATCGTTCCGACAAGCTAATTCATTTTAAAGATGATTAATCACGAATTTCATCTTAATCATCTTAGGATGCGGACCGCAATGCGGTCAGGCACTAGTTTATTCTTGGTTGTGCTTATTTTACTAGCTTGACCTTGCATGTTGAACCCTTTATTTTGATCAGGGCACTTTAATGTCAAAGCCTTTGCGCAATGATTTGAAATAAAAGCTTAATCCAGCTTTAAGGTTCAAGACTTTAGTTTGATTTGTACTACCGTTTTGAAATTGTATAAAGCTGTCATTATGAATGTTTTGAAGCATTGTGATAAAATCCTGTGTGCTCAAGACTAAATTACTATCCGTCGTTCACAAATTGTTTAAAGTGTTCGTAACGAAAACCTAAATCCCAGTATTGTATCCATTAATAAATTCAACTCCAGCAGCAGGTGAAATCCCCAACCCAATATCGTCCTTATTGTGACCCCAAGTGATATCTCAAAAATATCCATACTCTCCACTGCCGAGAGGCATACTAGCATTCGAACTCGCTTCGCCACCAGTAGTTGTGGCCGGAGTCCCCGTCTTGTTTCCCTCAATACAAGCACGGATATCGCAAGGGACCTCAGTCAATGTGAAGACAATGCAAGACTGGTCATCTGGAGGCATAGTAGCGCCAAGAATCCCAGTTTCATAAGTCAGGCCAACACCAACACCAGTATCATAGCCTCCCAAGCAGTGCTTGTCGCCCGGCCACTTTGCGATAATGAAGCGTCCGCTTGTGATGAAGAAAGTTGTGCGGGTCAGATACGGTCCCTCATTTTTGGCGTTGCTGACGAAGGTCCTGGTTCTCTGAGTTGAGTTAGGTGGCGCTTGGCCGACTATTTCTTGAAGGTTGAATGGCATGCCGGTTTTGATGTCTTCCGTTGGAGAAGAACAATCTTCGTCGGTGCAGAATTGGAACTTGCTGAATTGTAGGGAGGGAGAAGCGGTATAGAAACGGGCGCTGGAGTTGTACCCGAACAGTTGGCCATTTCCGAATGTGAAGGTGTAGCATTTGCCTATACTGTCGTCAATACTGTGCAGTTTTGCAGATTTTGCTCTTAGCTAGCTTACCGGTCTTTACTCCGGATGGACAATTTGGTGTTGGGACAGACACGCAACCCCCTTCTTCAAAAAAGAACTCTGTGCCAGCGGGACAGACACAGTCGTCCCCATCTAAAACTTGCCCCTCCCAAAAACAGACGCATTTGTTCCCATCGAAAACTTGCTGCTCGTTTGGACAGACGCATTCGTTCTCTTTCCAAACTTGCCCATATGGACAGACGCATTTTTCGCCATCGAAATATTGCTCCTCGTATTGACAGACGCAATCTTGCCCTTTCGGAACAAGCCCAGGTAGACACATGCATCCGTCCTTTTTCGGAGTCGGAATAAACCCCTTTCGACAGTCGATGACGATTGGGATATCAGGCTTGCATTGTTTCTGGCAATAATTGCCACCAAGTGCTTTCTCCGTTCCAGGGGGGCACCCACATTGGCCAATGCTGTTGGGAACCTGTCCTCCCGGACACATACATGCACCAGAACTATCCCGAATCCAGTCCGGGGGACAATTCTTCTTCACACATCTCCCATCGGACCATGGCCATTCGTCTTCTGCACAAGATGTTGTTGGATTACCCGGGTGTTTGTGGCCTTGCTTATGATCATGCGATTTGCCATGGGCCGAAGCAGAAAGAGCGAATATGAGTGGAAAAAACCAGTATCTCATGGTGGAGTGGGAATCAGCACTTGGTAGGAAGGTTTTGATATGTTTTTTGGACTTTGCAATCAAGGCCCGGACATTGAACCAAGATGATGGTTTGGGAGCAGCGGTGGAGTAATTTCAAGCTATTATGCACCGCTGGTCGAGGCGAGTTCTTTATAGTGCAGTGCCTGGAAACCCTGCGAAGTCTACCTATCGATACCACCTCCTCTCCATAAGTGGCGTTTCTCGCTTGTGATGAAGATGCTGAGTCTGCAAGTCTGGCACTATAGTTCTCGGAGTCCAGAAGCGAAAACATGCAGTATAGCTTGACAGGCTTGAAAGATTCAGCTCTAGAACGACTGCCATGCATCGTAAAAGTTTCCCGTCCCATCCTCCTCAACACTTTTCGCTAAACCTCACCAATAACAACCTGCTGCATCAACCACGCCACACCGCAAACAACCCCATCGGCTTCCTATTCGACGTCAAGACCGCTGTAAATGGAGATGCCAAGCTTTGGGGGCTTATTGCTCAGCTCTCCATCGCGGGGAACCCCCGCTGTTAGTGTTCCACGTGAGCGAATAATTGGAACTCCTTTCAGCCCTACTCGCTTAATTCGTGGGCTCTGATCTCTGAGGCCTGTCTGAAAACCCAGTGTATGGCTGCACTTGACATCGAGCGGGATGGCTAAGCGAAGTGTGTTTCAAGAACTGCATGTCTTAGTCCGGAGCTCAATCCCGGCTTGTTGGTAGTTGCCTTTCTCCGTCAAATTGACTTCCCCAACCTGGACCCGCGTCATGGTTATCCACACCTATCACAGGTCCCTTCATGCCGCAGGCAAATCCCGATGAAGAAAATGGTGTACAAGGAATTGTGCGGTGTGTTGCACAGCATATGCCTAGATCTGCATAATACACAAGACATAGCTGCTTAAGTCCCTCATCTGCATGGCTAGATTCTGCTCCAAACCAATAGAGAGAGATTCGATGCGGTCTAGACTTTAGAGCCTTATCTTGACTTTTGAATTTTGCTAAATATGGACCGAATGTTAGATAAAGCTGACGGAGAAATCCGCTGTGCCGGACATGCCCACGCGGACCACTCATGCACCGCAGCACCCATCTCATTCCGATAGACGTGGTATATGGAGACCAGCTGAAAAGAATTCATGAATTCGTGGCCTTCCAAACATCGGCTAACTTTTGCTCGGCGGTGTGGTCACGATGTCGCATGCGTGACTGTACAGTGACTGGCTACGCTGAAATCACACTCGAAGTGTGTGAGCCAAATAGTGAGTGAAAGAAGTGACTTGCAAGAGACATT
Source organism: Hyaloscypha variabilis F (assembly GCA_002865655.1). Lineage (NCBI taxonomy): Eukaryota > Fungi > Ascomycota > Leotiomycetes > Helotiales > Hyaloscyphaceae > Hyaloscypha > Hyaloscypha variabilis. Next base: position 114,520 of record KZ613944.1, on the reverse strand, counting down.
AAAGCAAGAATGTTATGCATTGATTGAATGATTCGCCAAAGCAGGAGATTGCCACTACCTCCAAGCTGTTGTTGCTCTAGTACAAGTAATTGACTCCACTTTCTATGCCGAAAGTTTGCAAACGGCCCTACGGCTTTGCTCACAAGGACATGCTCCAATTAGAATTCCCCTTCTCTCTCTCGTCCTCCTCCTAGACTCGGGTTGCCTTCTCTACCTTTCCTAACTGGCTTAAGATCAATCGCATATCGTAATCCCAAATCGACATTGTTAACACAAGGCTGAGCTGCTCACGATCCATTCGCCAAATTCGATATTGGCCAATGCACCGCCCATTATTCCTTAGGCACCAACTTTTGAGTTGAGTTGGTGTCAAAAATCTGACCGAGTACGGCACAGCCTCCACAAGCACTTCGCCACCGATGTGGGACGAGGCTGTCGAACAATGGTCGTGACGATAAGCATCTTTGAGTTCATCTTGAAATCCTCATCCCTTACCATCTGTCCACAAATCTAGCAACTGCGAGACGTTTCTTAACCTGGCCTAATTGTACTTGCGTTTCTCTCATCTCTTGAGACTGCCAGCCTTTGAACGATGGCGGTGCCTTTCCGTTTCTCGGCTGGCGACTGCATCGCTATATGCATTTTGGTCAAAGACGCCATCAAAGCCCTCGACGATACTCATGGCGCCTCTGCCGAGTATCGAGAAGTTATTCGGGAGTTGTGGTCATTAGACAGAGCTCTCCTCGAGGTCGAGATGTTATCGCGTAGCTACGAGACAACGATTGAAATGAATGCACTCGCTCATACAGTAAGAAGGGTTGCGGATCAATGCAAAACATGTATTGAGACATTCTTGGCGAAGATCAAGACACACGAGAGGACATTGTGCTTCGGCGGATCTGGCATTAGGTGGAAGGATGCTAGGGAAAAGTTGAAGTGGGCTTTGTTGCAAAAGGATGACCTGGCAAATTTCAGAACCGAGATTAATGGACATAGCTCCGCTATCAATATGTTGCTCATTACTGCTAGTGTGTGAGTGGCTCAGATATTGGCATATTATGTCTTGAAGTCATGCTGATTTAGATGAAGCTCTCTTACAAGACTGAACGACAAGAGACTAAACGAACGCCTCGATATTTATAGGGAAGAAGTTGACTCCACAACGCATCAACAGTTGGCCGTCCTCGAGAAGGTGAATGAAAAGTTGGATGAAAACACAAGAAGTCTGGAAGCTCAAGGAACTACTGTTAGTAGGCTTGCAGAGAGGATGTAGGCGGAGGCATACTCAATGAACTCGATGTTCACTGCTGACTTCATCTAGGAAATACTTTTTCACCCTCGGTACCGAGTTGAAGACATTTATGTCTAGAATCTTGACGCTCAACTTCCAGACCTATAACATTTTGGTAGACCTACAGCGACGGGTGCCTCGGGAATTTGAACCATGCTGGATCCAGGAGCCTGCAATATGGACTGACCCATTAGGTCGCATTGCTCCACTACATTTGGAATTAATCAATTCCTGGGAAGTGTTCGAATCCGTTATAGCAGCTAGATTTATGAACGCCCCGGGCGAGCGCAAGATCAGGAAGAAGGAGTATGCCATTCAAGATAGACTATCTCAACAAGAACTTGAAAGATCACGGCCTTTTGTGGCTTGTTTCCTCCCCGGTCGTCAAGTTGATATGAGTATGGTTTTTAAACAGACCAATGCGGGCACAACATGCCCAGGGTGTGGAAAGGAGTGCATCCAAGGCAGTAGTAATGCAATTACGTGGTAAATTCCCTTCTCGCGGTTGATAATCACACCACTAATTGAGCCCAGTGGAGGTTGTGGCATATGGTATCAGCGCATTGAAGGACTGCCTGCAGAGGAGCCCGTGGAATCATTTTGGCCTATGGTACCCAAGGGTTCAATTCTCGGCAACCCCCTCACCACGGAACATGATAGTCACCCCCGATTATCTACGAAAAGGAAATTTGAGCAGTCTTACGCCGAAGAGAACATAAGCTTGTTCAAGAGGGTTAGGATTATTAATCACGGATCTAATCCTGCTGGCAACTGGAAGATCTTTCGAAACGCTATAGCAGCGGGGGAATTCAATTTACAGCAGCATTTGCAGCTGATTGACCTCGGAGTTAACATCAATACCTCTGTAGAAGATCCGCATAGTCTTACGGCTCTTCATATTGCAGCACTCGTTGGACATATAGGGGTTGCTTACAGGTTAATTCGAAATGGAGTAGACGTCAATGCGCCAGAATCTAGATTTAAAAGGACAGCGCTTGAATTGGCTGCAGAACATGGCCGGCTTGACATGGTTCAGATGCTGATCCATGCTGGCGCAGATCAGCACCTTCCAAGGAGCCAGAGATATCGAAATGCTGCAAGGCTTGCCAATGACAACCATTACTACGCCGTGGCTAATATTTTAGAACTTAATTTCAGTACCTGAGAAATATAGCGATATAAGGGTATCTATAGGCAAATCTCATTAAATCTACTTCAGACCCACATTACACCCTATTTCCGTTCAATTACGCCACTGTTATTCCTCATGGTCTGAGACCCGCGACAGTTACGCTACATCTTGATCCAAGCTTATTCGTAATTCGATTAGCTACGGACAGTATTAGTCTTAAACGAAGCTATTCTGGAAAACAACACAACGCCCAAAGAGACACATGTAGAATGCAAATAAGCCCGAGAGGTCGACGTTCATCGTTGAAACGTTAGTGGTAGAGATCGTTAGGAGAGCCTCGGGAATTGTCATCTCGGCAAAGCCGCCAACATCAAAAAGCGCATCGCAATCTCAACCACGGAAGCAAAACAAGAAAGCATCAAAGGAAAAAACGGCAAAAATCGTCGCGAGCAGGATTTGAACCTACGCGGCCGAAACCATATGATATCTAGTATATCCGAAGATAATTCGAGTCATACCCATTAACCACTCTGGCATCTAGGGGGAATTAGTGAGTGCTGAAAGTAGTGGGGTGAGTTGATTACATACCGCGACCAATAACGAAAATTTCTCTTATTTCAATTTATGAAACTACATCAAAAACAGCGGGGTGGGAAACGGCAAAACCTCGGCAGCTTGAAAGCGACTTGGAATTTTTGGTGATGTCTACAATTGAAGCTTCAATTCCACGACCTCTGAAATGAACGATTGAGCACCACGACATGCAATTACGATAACATACTCTTCTCTTATTCAATTACACGGTGCATCCCATTGCCCTCCAGAATGTCTCAATCAACGCCCCAAGTTCCCTCCTCACAACCACCTCCCAGCACAACCCTCGACCCATCCTCACGCGCAAACCTCGTACCTCTCTCGTTCCTCCCCTCCTATCCTCTCTAACAATCCTCAGATCCATAACGTCTCCCTCGGCGCCCTAATAATCTGCCCAATAATCATCGTCCTCCCACCCCGAAAACTAGACATCTACACCCTCGGCCTGCTCAGCGGGATGTTCGCTGGCGGCAACCAGCTCTCGAAAGAATACACTGGCACATCCATCCTACAGCGCTTTGGGAACCGACTAGAGAGCATCAGTGGCCATGAGCTGCCGCCGAAGGCGAGGGAGATGCAAGCCAGGTTGAAGGAGGAGAAGTTGAGGAGAGCGGAGGGGATTGAGAGTGTGAGGAGGAAAGGGGAGGAGTTGGCGGAGAGGAATAGAGTGGAGAAGGAGAGGGGGTTGTTGGAGAAGGTGTGGATGGGCGGTGAGAGCGAGGATTGGAAGGCGAAGAGGGATCAGAAGGAGAAGGAGGCGCTGGAGGAGGGGAAGGGGTATGGGGGCTTGATTATGGATCAGATCTGGGAGGTGTGGAATTGGGGACGCGAGAAGACCGAGGAGATTAAGGAGAAGGATGAGAAGGTTGTGGCGGAGAGGAAGGAGGGGAAGGTGGATAAGAAATGAGAGGGAATCGACGGACGAAGGAAGATTCTGGAATACTGTCGACAAGCCTCCCCACGCCACTCCACGCTTGCGAGATACAACAAGCATGCAAGATATCTTTCACGCCTGGAGGGCAAGTGGAAGAGGGTAGCAGTCGACTTACGAGGTGTTGTATGATGGTAGGGTCGAGGCAATGATGATTACCTGCACTGCGTGGAGTTTGGGACAAGGAGCATCGACGATGGTAATGGGATAACTGTGCTTTTCTTGTACAATATTCTCTCGGGGACATAAGTTCTGTATCACAATACGAAGTATACTCTCCTCATGTCTTGTACATATTCCTCAAGTGGATCTGAAGAGGTTTGCGGCTCGGGAAGCCGTGATGCGTTCAGAGAAAAGTCTTTACAAAAGAAGGAGTTTAAATTGAAAGAGTAGATTTATATACTGAAAGATTGGATTTTTCAAGTCACGGATGCGTGCATCTTCCATCAAGATGTGGACTCGAAAGCGTCCCTCGTCCGCAAGCGGCTAGCCCAGCCTTCCCCGCCAAAATCCCAGCCTCGCGAAAAAGTTCCCTCCATCCAAAAATAAATTTCTCGAATCACCTCGACACTTCAAACTCGACCACCACCCTTTCACCTGCACCTCTTTTCACAATGGGTAAAGGCAAAGGCAAAAAGGGCAAGAAGGACCCTAAATCCGCGATCAAGAAATCCACCGAAATCACCAAAGTTAAAGCACCGCGTCCTGTGAACCCCATCAAGAAAGCGAAGAAGCTCATGTCGAAGGATAAGAAGGCCGAAAGGGACGCCATTCCCCCCATTGGTTCCGATATGGATGCGATCAGGAAAGCAGCGTCGGATCGGGTCATGAAGAATTTGTTGCATGCGAAGTGGCCGGCGCTGTTCAAGAAGCATTTGGGCGTCATCGAGTCGCATATCCTGGCCCTGGATCGCACTATGATGAGCATGAAGACGGAGATGGTGCATATGCCTGAGAAGCAGCGGTTAGAGTGGGAGCTGGGGGAGAGGGGTAATTTCAGGGTTCTGTGCGAAATGATGGATCGTGCGAGACAGGTACTTGTTGATGCGCGGAGATCTGCGCAAGGCATTGTGAGTTCTCATTCCATGGCCAATTTACGATTATTTGCTAATGTGCACTACAGCTGCCACCGGAGAGGTTGCGCGATAAGAAGGGACTCGGCGTCAAGGGCACGGAATTCGAACTACTGGGACCGAAACTTGCGCAGAAAGCTGCTGAATTGGGATACACGAAGAGAGGAAAGCTAGGAAGAGACCCCGACGCTGTTAGCAGTGACAGCGATACTGATACCGAGATTTCTAATCCTTCCTCTTCCAGCGACGATGCCGATGCGGTTACCAAGGGCGCAGACTTTGTTCCGCTCAATGTTGGCGCGAAGGTACCCCGATTCCCAACTGTGGAGGATTCTGGCGCGGACAAGGAGAAGACCACAACAAATGGAGTCGAGCCAAACCCATACTTCGTCGTCGATACCAACCCTACACCGGTTATTGTGAATGGCAATGGTGTTGTGAAGCTGAGCAAGAAGCGAGCAATGGAGGATGATGGCGAAGAGCAGAAATCAAAGAAAGCCAAGAAGGAGAAACATACCGTCTCCGAACCAGCAGTATCTTTCCCCGTCGAGCCAGAAATTGATTTCGCCGCAGTTGAAGCTGCCCTACAGGCAGAAGTTGAAGCCGCAGAGGCAATTAAGGCCCAGGAAGCTCATTCTGCCGAGTCGTCCGAAAACAAGAAATCCAAGAAGAAGCGGAGAAGGAGCAGTGATGGCGACGAATTGGTGGAGAAGAAGAAAGTCAAAAAGGATTCAAAGCAGGTTGAAGAGGAGTCTTCAGTCAACGCCACTGAGCCCTCTCTCCTTCCAGAAGAGAACACCGCCAAGGACACTGGAAAGAAGCGTAGGCTATCTGAGACAGCTTCTGGCGATGAGGTCGTCGAGAAGAAGCACAAGAAGGAGAAGAAAGAAAAGAAGCGGAAAGTTGAAGCTGATGGAGCTGAAGTTGCTGAGGGTAAGAAGAAAAAGCGGAAGCAGAAGGTTGTCGCCGAATCTGAGTAGACGGGCTGGCTATACTGTACAGACTTTTCTTGCTTCATGATACCACGGTTTTTTATTTGCTGGCTGGTCGAAATGGCATTGCTGGTGTCCAAAATTAAAGATACCTCACTTTCACCAGCTCCTCTTTCCCAGTGTGTTGACCGGCTCGTCTAATCCTCTCTGAATCTTCCCAGCGTTATGGACACAGTCTGTTCTCAGCACTCGTTCGTGTGTTCGTCAAGTCGCCCAGTGGCAAAGCATTCTACATACCTCGGCTCCTAGCTATCGAGAGTGAGGCATTCGCAATATGTTCCCTCCTTTTGATTGGGACGCTGACTGTACCCCTTCAAACGCCTTCCCTCATTTGGATGCATTTTTTGCGAGCTCGCCAATCAGCAGGCACAACAGGACTAGGAGAATACCAGCCAATTGCGAATCGCGAATTGCTGACAGCTGTTGTCTGGAGTTTCATGCTCCCGTGCATATCTGACAGTGCACGAGTGGCACGTAAAATTTTAACCTCATTATTGTCTCCCGCGTTCTTGAAAATGCTTATTGTGAATCATCTTTATACTGTAGCTTTTCAATTTAAGGCTAGGAATGAGTGAAACATGACAGAGATATCCCGAATCAAGCCCCTTAAGCCGCGAGCAAGCAAGCCCAAGACCAGAACGGGTTGTGTAACGTGCAAGTAAGTGTAGTGCACCCGATGGGGTGGTTCCTTTCTCAAACGGGACAATCTAATACGAGCACCAAAAGGATCCGGCGAGTGAAGTGCGATGAAGCCAAGCCCTACTGCAACAGGTACACCTTCCCCCGCGTGCTCCTCTTATCTCGTGTCCCACCACTCAAACTCAAACCTTCCAGATGCATCAAAGCCTGCGTCAAATGCGACGGCTACGTCACAAAGCCTAAGAAGGGGTCCGTAATTCGCCCCATCCTTCCCATCATAGCTCCAGATTTTGAGCCTATCCTCTGGGAACCATCGAACAACTTAATTCAGAATGAAGGCGACTTCCGATACCTGCAGATGTTCTGCGAGAAGACAGCACATCACCTCAAGAGCATCACGCCCACAAACCTGTGGAGTGGTCTCATGCTGCAAGCCTCCGAGCGTAACGAAGCAGTACGGCATGGCATTATTGCCATTGCAGCCTTAGACATAACTTCGCAGTTGAAGACTGACCAGCTTCCCAACCATCGATGCGGAACAGGTACCAGTCCTGCAGACCCCCGAACACATTACCAACTTGCTCTTCGAGAATACAGTCTCGCGATCCAGGCCATGCAAAAGGAGACCTCGAAAGGCACACTCGACCTCACCACTACGCTCATAACCTGCCTCGTGATCATCTGCTTCGAGACCTTCCACGGCAACAGTTATAACGCCCTCTCGCAAATCAACACCGGCCTACTTCTAATCGAGCAGTCCGTCGCTCAAAAGCAAGATACCCCTACATCCCTCGTAGATGGCATTCCATCCTCGCTGCTCTCTCGGGTCGACGAGAGCCTGATCCGCGCCTTCGTTCGCCTCGACTTACAAGCCATGTCCTTCATTGGCAACCTCACACGCGGGATCCCCAACCCCGCCTTCCGCGAACGCTCGCCGCTAACATCTCTCCACAACATGCCCACACTATTTTCTTCTCTCTCCGAAGCGCGGAACTACCTGGAGCTGCTGATGGTCCGAAGCATGCACTCCTGCCATCCAGACATCCACAAGCGCCCAGGCCGGCGAGAACTATTCCCTCGCTCAAGCCGGAAATTCATTCCAATCTCCACGGCCGTGGTCAGGAGCGATTCCCTCATGGCGGCGCACCGGTGGCACGAAGCCTTCCAGATCCTGTATGGACTCGCGAGGGCCAAGAAGGGAAGCAAAGATTTCCTGGACGCGACGACGCTCGAGCTGTATTATCATGCTATGCTGGCCCCGCTGGATATGAGCCACGAGGACGATATGCGGAAGTACGTGCCTTGCTTCCAGACGCAGCTCGCTCTCTGCAAAGAGATCCTGAACCATCCGATTGTGGAGAATAATCAGAGGCTGTTCGCGTTCGACTTGGAGGTTGTTCTGCCGCTTTTTGGGATAGGATGGAGGTGTCCGCACTCCGAGACGAGAAGGGAGGCGATAGATCTACTATTAGCTACGAGGAGACAGGAAGGTCTTTGGGATGGGATGATGGCAGGGAAGATTACGGAGTGGATTGCCACACTTGAGGAGGAGGAGGGCCTGGGTCCTGATGGATGTGCGCCACCAAGGAGGCGGATGCTGAGTGTGACAGTGGAGTTTGATGTTTTGACCAGGACGGCCTTTGTGACTGGCTTGATGCCGAAGAAGGGCGAGGAAGAGAGAGAGCGGGTCAAGGCGGAGTTGAGTTGGTAGATGGGTTGATGCTACAGGATTCCCTTTGACTTCGAATGTCGACTTTCACGAACATCCCGCCATGTAAACAAATCCACAGGAAAGGGGGGACTGGCCCCACTCTCACGTGCACCGCGAGAAAGTTTATCCACCAACCCCGCCAAACCCCGCAGCAGCCGCAACTCCCCTCACATCATCACCAACATCGCCCATCCCAATTACGACATCCTCACAACTTCATCTCATCTCATCTCATTTTCTCTCATAATTGTTTATATCTTCATATACACAAGATCAAGATGATCACAGGAATCGCCCACGTAAACCTCACCGTCCCGCCGGGAACGCTCGAGCAGGCAGCAGAGTTTTACGGCAACACACTCGGCTTCACAAGAGTAGCTGTCCCAGTGCTGCAAAAAGACAGCTTAGCATGGTAACTCTCCTTTTCATATTCCCTCCTCTCTCCATCCATCATCTCATTCCCCTTTCCTCCCTCCCTCAAACCCACCCCACTCTTCGCTCTTCTCCCTTTCCTCCTCCATCCCATTTCCCCAACCTTCATTACCTCACCCCACCTTACCACCTAAACTCCGACCCCTAACAGCCCAAAAGGTTCGACATAACCCCCAAAGGCCAACAAATCCACATCTCCTCCAACTCTCCCGTCCCCAACGAACCGACCGCCTCCCGACACCCATGCTTCAAGCTCGAGAGTCCGGAGAAGCTGAACGAGTTACGGGAACGCATATGGGCGCATTTTGAGAGTGGGAGGGAGGGGAAGCCGATGGCGGCTGATAAGCCGGGGGATGTAGATTCTGGTGAGTGAGATTTAGTGATTGAGATTGTTTGTGTGAGGGGATGAGAGGGGAGAGGAAGGGGAGAGGGGGGGCGGAAGGAAAATGAGGCTAATAGGGAGTAGGTGCTAAGGGTGTTGAGTACCCGACACGGTTCTTTGCGAGAGATTTTGCGGGGAATAGGTTGGAGTTTAGTTTGTGATTAGGAGAGGTAGGGACGATGGGGTAGTAATGTGAATTGTGTACAACAAGCGCAATGAAAAGGAGATGCAACTTCACATTTGATACATTAGCCTACAGATTAGCGATTAAACAACGGTAGTATTTATGCCTTTATAACGCAATTATTAATCTTAGTGTCAGACGCCCCTAAAGCAGGGAATCACAAAGAGAGTGCCGAAAGGTAGTAATTAGGGCTCAATGCCAGTATTTTGCACGCTTCACAAGTGTCCTCAAAATCGTACACAAGCTAAACTCTAGTCCTTTACTCCTAAAGCTGCGAGCCCTTATAAGGGGTTCCCGCACTGGCCACGTAACTAGGCCGAAAGGGGCCCGACTGCCCTACTGCCTTGTCACGTGCCCATGACACTTAGTTTATCTAAATCTTACCTAGTCGAAATAGGGCATTCAATTACTATGTAAAGAATTATTAACTCGCTATTTCGAAGATTTAAATTCTACTAGAATCCCACGAGAATTATAAGTTTTATTTATAATTAACCTTTATACTTATACTAAAGTTTATATTTATTTTTAACTTGTATTTATATTATAGCTAGCATGATTCATATCTTTCTACTTGCGTAAGGTAGGTTATTCTCTGTTCTAGATGTCACGTGGAAAATTAGCTGATGCTAGCGGATATGCTGCTGACCTAATAAAGAGGTTATTAATCACTAGTGGGTGCACGAATTAATAGCGCATGGCCTATTTAGCTAGAAATCCTCACTAAAATACTACTAAACTCACATACTTTTAGAAATTATAAAACCATAATATAAAGTAAAAGAAATCTAGTTTTCGGCTATGTAATAGAGTTTTACTCTTTAACTTCTTTAACTTAAAACGATTCTAGATTAAAAATAGTACTATTAATAATATTTTAGCCTATTTATCTAATAAATCTATACTAAATATAAATATTTATTTTATAAAATTAATAAAAATATATCTTATCTAGGTTATTTTTTAGTCTCTATTAGAGCTACATTTCAAATCTTATATTTTTATATAAGAAAATTATGGTTTCGTAATATTATTAAGATAGCGACTTTTTGGGGGTTTGTGGTCTGTGCGCCGTCAATTCGTGCACCCACTGGTGAATAGCTACAAATGCGGCTGACCCAAGCCAGATAGATTCAGGCTCGCTGATTATATTATCCACTTCGTGTTCCGCAATAACAAGTGGTATATCAGCTTGCCAAGCCGGGTCCCCTTTCTCTCGAGTTCCCCCGGTTCCCCCGGTCGGCGCCTTGGGTGCATCACCAAAATAGGGACATAACAATTGTCCTGTCTCTTCAGTGTTTGCATCGCCGTGCTTCATCCATTACATTCCCCATGCCAAACCTTGATTCGCCCTAGGTACCTTATTGTTACATTACATGGATAAGGTGATGGCGGGTGGTGTAGGGTTCAATAGGTAAGTGCTAATACTATTTGTATTTGACGCCCAATTTGAGCAAAAATTGGTCTAATATTTGCTGCACGCGTTGATACCATATTAATCCCTCTATTTCTAGGCAGGTTCCTCGAGTACAAGGCGAGCAGCTTGCTTCGGGCGATTTCTTACGAATTCTGGACCTCTTACCCGGACAGCCTGACGATCTCATACAATGTGAACTCAGAGTGGCGTCTCTCGGCGGTCAGGTACAATATGAAGCGCTCTCATACGTGTGGGGGCAACACAGTAGGATGATCCAGATCGCTGGTTTCACAGTCAGCGTTACTGTGAATCTCTATTCTGCTCTGAAGCAGCTTCGCCACACTAGCAGCAAGAGGGCTTTGTGGATTGATCAACTGTGCATCAACCAACAGGATGGCGACGAAAAAGCTCATCAGGTCAACATGATGCGCCGTATATACAAAGAATGTACTCGGTGCCTGATTTGGCTGGGCGACATCCCAGAGGGAGGGGGCTTCTCGATTCTGGACGCTGAAGCCGCATTTAACTTCATAAAAATTCTCTCTGGTGATACGGGGGAAGAATTTCAGACCTTCGACTCCTCCAAAATGTCAAAGGTGGCACTCGATGGTGTGTATACAGCTTTTAGAGCCCTGATGCTGAACGGTAACCCGTGGTGGTCTCGCATTTGGACAGTACAAGAAGCTGTGCTGACCAAAGAGGCAACAATATTATGGGGCCATCTTACTCTTCCAAGAGATGCTCTGGAAGACGCAGCTCTCAATTTGTGTAGAGGCGTGCGGCCGTACAAAATTCGGCACATAATTGACCGAACAAAACCATATCGGTCGGACAACTTCACCGACCCTGTACGAGGTCTAAGCATTGCAAGGGCGGGAGAAGATCCATTGAACTTATTGCAGCTATGGTGACACCGCGAAGCAACCGATCCTCGAGATAAAGTCTATGCCCTCATGGGTCTCTTTTCAACCCCACCGTTGCCAAGCGTCCAGTCATGCAGATACGACATCTCGCCCGCTGAGCTGTTCGCAAAAGTAACTCGTGACCTCATTCAACTCGAGAGTGGCCTACGAGCTTTTGTCGGGCGTAGAGGAGAGCCGCATGTCACAAATGATTTGCCAACTTGGGCGCTTGACCTCATTCGATTTCCCGAAGGCAAGCAGCGGGCTTGGAAATGGTGGAACAACTCTCATCGATACCAGAAATTCAAAGCATGTGGCAGCAAACAACTCAAATTAGGTATATCTGAAGATCCGTATATCCTCCCTCTCACAGGAGTATATATAGATGAGGCCATAGCCGTAGGTGAAGTCTTGCGAGAGGACACTTTTGGCGAACTGCCGGATAAGCAGGTCATTGATACGATCAACTCGTGGGAGCAACTATTAGCCCAATTCCTATATAGACAAACCGCGGGGGTCTTTAGTCGTTACCCCCGGTGGCCAGAAGCTTTTGCCAGAACGATTCTCGGAGATCTTATCATGAAGGAGTTCCCTGTCCGCCGAGTCTTAGATCGGGACCTTTTTGATCTAAAGGCTTTCCGCGAAACTGGGATTAGAGGGTCTTCTTATATGTCGCTACGCGACATGGTTGTAAAACAGGCCTTTTTCATTACTAAGACAGGATATCTTGGCCTCGGCCCTCCAAATATCCTTCCAGGAGATGAGGTCTGGGTCCTATTTGGCGGTCGAGTCCCGTTTATACTAAAGCGGAGAGGAGGCGGGACTCAGGAGTCTATGGGAACATCCACAACTCATGAATATTTCTTCGTGGGTGACACTTACGTATGCGGTATCATGGAAGGAGAGGCGGTGGAGCACTTAGAAGATAGGCAGGAAACGATTCATCTTTATTAGACGAATAGGAGATTTTTCCGTGGCAACCATATCGCATACTGCTTTCGCCACCCAGAGCCCACCAGAACAATTCATAGAATGTCTGACATCAGCGTATCCAGAAAACCATATCACAACCAACTAGCTATCTCCCAAGTCTCAACTCTCTGGACGTACAACTTCCTCATTCACGACCTTCAGCTGAGCAGGAATCTCAGTCTTCCAATCCCAATCCGGATCGAGCTCGTCGAGAACCATGCTGTTCAGCCGATCAATATGAAGCACCATTCTTTCGAGGTATTCCAGGTTTGCGTTGACGATTTCAAGCTCCTTGGGAGCTTCTGGAGAAGCAGGATTCTTCTCCAAGTCACTCTCAGCTCTAGTCTTTCTCTCATTCTGTGAGGCTTTCACTCTGGCGTAGGTGCATTGCATATGAGCACAGGTACGGAGTTTCTGTCCTCTTTCCGACAAGTCCCAACTCTTTGATGCAAATCCATCACCGCTAGTCAATGTGATATCATGAGCATGCTTGTCGCGGACCTCCTCGTCGTAGGCCTAGTTTGCTCGATAAAACTTCGCAAGGTTTGTGCCTCCACCGCCCATACCACCGAGTGTCATGTAAGCTCCACTACCTGGAAGGCGATCTATTTGGGGCATTCAAGTCAGCTTCTCGCCTTGAGACTTACCTGCAGCAGCAGTCAAAATAATAGGAGTTGCAGGGGGAGATTGCTTACAAGTAAATCAACCACCGTCATGATCATACGAAATTCCTTTCTCAGCAGCATATGCAAGTGCACGAGGATGCAATGGGCCGGACCTCTGTGTGGTGAAACGATCGTTCTCTGGATCATCGTTATCAACACTCGGGTCGAATGCTCCGGGAATGGCCATGTTGAAATCGTGTTGGGCCACCGACTCAATGATGGAGGCCTCCGGGTTTGCGAGAAGGTTGCGAAGGTTGCGATTCCAAGCTGCCAGGAGCTTTTGTGACGGAGTTTGGTCTCAAATTCATCTACGAGCCTTCAGTGCGGGTATAAATGCTTCAAAACAGAACTGCTATGAAAGGCGCTGTGCGAGTTTTTCTGAACAAAGAGCTGGAATTTGGCAATAGAGAGAACACTCTAGCTCACTGAATTCAGTTCTAAAGCTCTATAAGCGACCTTCCGTCTCAACAAAATAGCTTGTATAAAGGCTTTCCCTTTCATACAGGGAGAGAAAGTGAACCATCAACTCTTCGAGCCTCATTATCATTGCAACATGTACGTGACCTTCTGCTTTAGTAAAATGAATAGGATAAAGATTTTCTTTGCGTGTTAACAATTAATGTTATAGCAGCTAGGCAGTTCTTTAAGGGCCAGACAGCAGCTTCCGAGACTGAGACTAAGCTCTACGCTTCTCGCTACATGATATCAATATGATGCATAGCAGACAAGGTCTCATGAAAAAGGCCTGCCACACCCAAAGCCGGTTATTCCTTCTAGGACTTTACAAAGAAGACGGTAGTCAAGTTTCTGGTTTATGGAGCTGTAAGTGGGATCTTTCCTTTTCCCGTCACCGCTTCTTACTGCCATGCACATTGTTTAGGATCACTGAGTATGAAATATGTATGCACAGCAAATAGTTTCATTGCCACGTAAGCAGGACTAAAAAGTACAAAAGGTAATTGGTCCCATTGGCTATGAGTAAGAATAATGCGTGCCGACTCTCCGAGTGTCCAGTATCCAGTCCCCATCGCTTAAAGTCATCCGAGATCTGATGTCAGCAAATTGGGGCGCGGTGGCTTTCAGCTTCAAAATAATCCTCCTTACGAGCGACAAAAGGAGCTCGTTTGGCGAGGTCGACAGTTAGTGCTTACATGCCTCACCATCCCCATGCTGCTGGATCCAACAGAAACCCCTTTTCCATGAAAGCAGAGGTCGTCTTTAAACGTGGCTCTCAGTTAGTAAGCGCTTTTATTGCATGTGGCTGGTTGGTGGCGTTTACGACTGGAAATGGTTTGAACCTGCGTGCATACGCGACATGGGGGAAGAAAAACGAAAGTGCTCGTAAAAGACTGGCCTACCTAGCTAGATAGTCAGCCCCGAGCGGGGACGGCTCGCGAAAATCTCCGTTTTCAGCCATAAGCAGCTTTTGGAATCAACTCCTCGAGTCTGTACGAATTCTATACGTGACTTCGCCCCAGTTTAACAGAAGTCCGAATCCTGAAAGCAATTCCACTCCAGTTGTTCTTTTTCAAAGCTTATTCTGCACCATGGCTACCGGAACCAAACCTCTCATTCTTGCCTGCTGCCTACATCAAGATGGTCATTTCGGGCCCATCGCAACGATCTCAAAAGCTCTCATTGACCGGGGTTATGAAGTCACAATTTATACCGGCTCTCCTTATCGCGAGAAGACGAAAACCATCGGAGCCTCATTCCTCCCTCTCCCAGGAAAAGCGGACTGGACCGAGCGATCTCTCTTCATGAGCATCCCGCGGGAAAACCACAAGGACTTCTTCCAGCCTCCTGGCCCTGGATTCAATGCTGCCGTTTGGGAGCATATGCAGGTCGGGATGATTCCCGATCAACATGCCGGAATCCAAGACTTTTTGATCGACGCGAAGGGAAGAGGTAGAGAGGTGATCATCTTGCATGAGTGCACATTCTGGGGAGCATTGCCGAGTCTTCTCGGTGCTGGTATTCCACCACTAGGCGTCATCTCTATTGGAATCCAGCCACTTGCGCTTTCAAGTCCTGAAATCCCTCCGTTTGGATCTGGCTTGAAATATGATGCGTCTTCAGAAAGTCATGAGAGGAACAGAAACTCGATCATGGAACTATTCCAGGGTCCTTACTCAGTGCCAGATCAAAGATTTCAAGTAGTGGTGGAGGCTCTAGGCGGCAAAAAGTCACCCTATCATGTTTTGGACGCACAAGTCCGGCTCCCAGATCGATATCTGCAGCTTTGTGTTCCTGGACTTGACAACTCAACTGAGGTGGAGTATCCCGAATGGTGGTCCGAGATCACAGAAACAAAGAAGCCAGTTGTTGTTGTCTGTGGTGGAACTACAATCAACATCCCCTACCAGAACCTCATCGTGCCGACGATGCAGGGGCTTGCGGATGAAGACGTGATTGTTGTCGTGTTACTCGGCTGCTCGGGAGCGAAATTACCCTCTGAGATTACCATCCCAGAGAACGCTCGAGTGATTGACTATTCCCCTTACGACGAAACATTCCCCCATGCTGACGTATTCGTCAACCATGGTGGCTATGGAGGACTACAGCATGCAATGAGCCATGGTTTGCCAGTCGTCACAGCTACAGGAATCACGGACAAGTCTGAGAATGCTGCACGAGCGGAATGGGCTGGTGCTGGGGTTAGCCTGGAAACCAACAAACCATCACCCGAGCAAGTGAAAGTGGCTGTGAAGAAGGTGATTTCGGATCCGAGCTATAGGCAGAAATCGCGGGAAATCGGGGAGGAAATGACAAAGTTTGATGCAATCAAGATTGTGGTCGAGAATATTGAGGAGTTAAGTTTGAAAAACTGATAGGGGATCATCATTGACCCAATATTGTGGAGTATATGGAAAGAAGTGTGGAATGCTTTAGTTCGTTGCTTTTGAACGGAGGAGTTGGGTGATATATATTGCGGCAGAGTTCTTAGTTCTGAGAGATGCTGGGTCAAGAGACTCGTTTATCTTTGATGTCGCCTGATACATTGCGAAAGAGTAGTGGCGGAACAACAGGATGCTAGGTATTCTTGCGCGTCGTCCAATTCAGCAACAGCATGAAATTCTCAATATTTTGATGGGCGAAGCCTTTCGCTTTCTTCTGGGAAACCGTTTTTTTCTTGCTCTTCAGGTTTGATACTTTGAGGAAAAGTCATGTTCGACGGTGGTTAGTATAGAGAGCGTTGTCACAAATTTTATAGCTGGGCATTCCCAGAAATACACGTCATTAGGGGCAATCACTGGAAGAGTCTCGTATAACGCTAAAGATCTCTGACTGTCCTGCTTCTCATCCTTGAAAGAGCTACGCGCTGTGCAATTTCGAGTCACTAATGAATTCTGTCCCTAGATGGCACTTTCGGGGATTCACATACTCTCATACAAGTTGAGTTCTACTTATAATGTTCTCCGTATTCCTCTCCCTTCATTGAAAATGGTTTCTCCTCGTATCGCAAAACTCTTCGCCTTCACAAAGAGGCACAAGAGCACCCCCTCGACTTCGGAAAATAGCAAGATGTTATTCAACAACCTGTTCAGTTCAAAGTGCCTCGCCTACAGAGTACTCGAAAACACAGAGGAGGATAACGAACTCTTGACCAAGTCCACTTTCAGCGATCCAAATATGTACGCTCAATTCTACGACTTGCTCATCACACCGCCCTCCTCCAATTTTATCCATAATCTTATCAGAGATTACTGGACCAACCGTGTACTTTCCGTCACCATATGTCTTCCATCATCCGGTGAAAGCCCCGCGGCTTGTTCAAACCCAGTACCGATTGGCTGGCTTTCTGTGGTAGCGCCGAAGTCATCACTTCATCATCGATCGTGTACCTTGTCCAGTATATTCGCCGCATCAGGGAAAGGGTTATGGTACAGAAGCTATAAACTGGGCTCTGGATTGGGCTTTCCGGGTGGCTGGGATGCATTGTGTGTAGGTAGTCTCTGTTGCCCGCCCAAATATGAACGGATTAGACTAATTCATCGCTGAAACTAGGCGTCTGTGGTGTTTTAGCTTTAACAAAGGCGCTTTGCGACTCTACGAAAGAATCGGGTTTGTTCGTGAAGGTATCGAGCGGGAGAGCTATTATCATGACTTCAAGTAGCATGACACTATTCACCTATCTATGCTTGAGAACGAGTACATAGCTTCGAGGGCGCCAAAGACTTGATACGTTTTGAGAAGGTGCCAGGTACGGGACGTTGAGTGCTGGCAAGCAGAAAACCTGATTCACAGTAACTGAGCTTGCTCTGTAATATACTACAAATATGGTTGATTAGGGGCTTCATTCGCATTTCTGAGAATATGTTAGCAGTGCGATTCAAAAGAGCATCTTCAGTTATACACCCCGGTTCAAATTTGTATTGCCGTAATTCTATAAGTGGTCAGAAGCTAGACTCTACAGCACTAAAGTGAGTGGACCGTTGAAAGACTCAGTCCCCATATCTATTTCAAATAACCTCACATCTACTTCATATGAAAGACTCATTAAGATATTATGAATAGTTCTTTTGAGCCCTTGGTAGACTACGGAACAGTCCCAATCCAAATACTTTCCTATCACATAGGCTTCAGCTATGAATTTCTCAGCAGTACTGAAAATAATAGAAATTATCTAATTCGAAGTTCTTAATAATTCTTCACATGTTTTATCTGTAAACTAATACGCTGTGTGGTGCACCACGTTTGTTGATAAAATCTCGCATTATTTTCCCGTCCACTAACTAACGTACCTCCACTTGACTGCCCCTCACCCCCCAGGTCCCAGCCAGGGGCGACGAACTTGCACGTCTCACCACTATTCCTAATGCCCACCCCACGATAGGGCAACCCGACTCCTGCATTTCGTACAAAATCCAGATTCCACGTCTTTATACGGGTGGACGCAAGATTTCTGGGCATCGCTCTTTTTAGTCGAAGATGCAAGGAAGTTCTTTCCACAGCGTGAGCAGACGCCGTTGCGGACGGACTCGTAGGGATGGGAACAGATCTGCTGATAATCCCTTCTCCGTTCAGCAGCCTGATATTTTTTTAATAGTTCACAGTGTTCGCACATCTTGCTTGTTGAGATTTTTTAAGTGTATTCCGAAACCACTTCCAAGTAATTTTGGGTTATTGAGGTAGTTTTTTTCTTGAGGTGGGATGTTTGTTGATGAGAAGAGGGGCAAGAAAGGCAGATTAAGTACATGAGCTTGCATGGTAGAACATTCGCAAAGCCTTAAGATCGAATCACTAGCGTTGAGGAATGACACTGGAAAGATTGATTATCCGCGTGAATCACTTGCTTCCTTAAAAGAGATAAGTCACACCTCGATGGCAGGCAGGATCCCCGTGTCCAGATGACTTCCCCAGATGACATATTCAGAGACCAAGGAAAAAATCAAGACATTGCCCTTGAGTTGAAGAAATATGATACTGTACATGTATGAATCCATGGTGAGCTGTTACGCAATGGAGAAAGAAAGAGGTGGCTTACTAGAATAGTTCCTCTCTACCTCTTAATTCTCCTTTCCCATTCAAGCAACGAGAATCTTTCAGGCAGCGAGAAATAACAAGCCAGAGATCGCAAAAGCTTGGCTGCCGTTGTGCTTGCCCCTTGAACACCATATCGAAGAGGCATTACTCATAAATTAACATACTTAATATCAGAACCGCTTTCCTCTGAGACTTCGAGGCTCACATAACACTTGTCGACCAGAAGGATCGGATGTGAGATGAACATTGGATATTGTCATCTCAACAGCACGAAGAACAGAGGACAATCACGGCAGTGAGTGAAACAGGAGATTTGTCTGATGCTTCTTACATTTCTCATCTAGTCTAACGGCATGCGGCACACCTGGGTATCATCCACCTCTTCAAACACCAAACGCCCAATACCAAAAAAAACCAAAACTTGAAACTCCAACGCCCCGCGAAATGCAAGACAAAAAGCACACTACCCCGCACAAACAGCAGGGAGAATCTAGGCCAAAGGTCTCTCTCCTGGATCTGGCACCAAGAACGCCGCCCAAGGAGAGACCCACCGAATGCGGAGCCTCGTTGAAAAGAAGGAACATCTAGGCCCAGGGCCTCCGTCCTGGATCTGGCACTGACAGCGCCGCCCAATCGGGAGCCCACTCAAGGAAGAGCCATATTGAAAAAGGCCCAAAGACCGGGCAAAACGAACAAACGCCTGAACACCGGGGACACAACCCCCCCTAAACGCCACAATCAACCCAGGGTATCATCGCAAACGCCGTGCTAGCCAGACAAAATCCGGGGACGCCACCCCCCTTCCAACTGCGTCATCATCGTCACTCATCACTCGTACAGACAAAAGAAAAATAATCATACAAAAAAAAACAAAGAAATCAAACAACACTCCATCATCTCATCTCATCATCACCCTCCACCCTTCTCCGCAACCACTCCCCCACCTCCCCTCACTTCCCCTTCCCCAACAACCGCCCGTCATTACACACCCTCCCCAACATCAGCCACCACCATGTACCCACGTCCCACCCCCCACCAGCACGCACAAACAGACCCAACTCCGTCCCCCAGTTGAGCAGGGTGCTCAACTCCCACTCCTCAAACGTGGACCCGAAATGCTCCATGATATTCTCCACTGTGGTGGCGGAACGGCAGTGCATGAAAGACCCAATTGAACATAGGACGCGCTTCCAGATGTCATAGTTGACTTTCTCTGTTACGCCGTACCAAATTGGGATCTCGCCTGCTTCGGAACCACGCGGAGGCTGGGCTGCCAAGAACTTCTGGAGCTGCTCGTTATCGGAGTCCTGGACCCATTTGTCTGTTGGCTTGAGCACGATGTCGAACTTGTAAAGGTCTCTGGGGATCTTCCGGGTCTCGTAGCCGCCACCATCGAGCACTCCAAGCTGCTTGTTCTGGCTTGGCCATTTGAACGTCTCCATCGTGACCATCTGCTGGCTTTGCAAGGACGAGACGCACATCATGTTGCCGGGATTGGCGAAGTAGGAATGCGGGAAGGTCTCTTCGCCTTGCCAGAATCTCATATCAAGTTGATTCTTCATCACGGCGGCGTCAACGAACTGAGCGACATGGACATCGACCTTATTCAGCGGCTCGAGAAACTTCCCCGTCACTTCAAAAACACAACCAAAGAATCGGCGTGTCCTGGTTGCTCTCAAAAGCACCTTTTGTTCCTGAAGACCTACGACAATGGATTTGATCATAGCCTTGTCTACAAGCGATATCAACTTCTTTTGAGCAAACTTCAGGTCGTACTCCTCGTCAGGAGTAAGAGCCACTGCTCGGACCCAAGAGCGCACCACGCGATGCTCATCCTCGGTAGGCTGACGCGCGTCTTCTTCCCAACACATGGTTCGTGGCTCAGCAGTGGCCAGCTCCAGCTTCTTGTAGTGAGCTGTCTTGTCCGAGAGGACTTGGTCTCTCCAGGACTTCGCGTTGGGCGGGAGTGGGATTTCGGCGAGGTTGTTGGACATCTCGATGTCTGTGCTACGAAGCTTCTTCTGCTTCTTCAGCAATGAGGTGTCAATGTGCTTGTTCTTAATGACCCACTTGACGAGTTGTTGCCATTGGAAAGCAGTCAGCTTGTTGAAGTCTATCATCGGAATCTGCTTCCTCTTGTAAGCTCGGAGGAAGTATTCCTGAAAGTCATCAGACAAGCGCTCGATGATTTCCTTCTTGGAGTGTTGGAGGGTGTTCCAATACTTCGCGAGGAAGTTGCAAGTGTAGTCTTGAAAAGATTGCGATACAATTACCCAATCGATGGTGCAATTCAGACCACCGGTCAGGGTTCTGAGGATGATCACAGTGACGATAAGCCGCTTCTCATCTCGAGCAGACAAGACGGCCTTCTTGCCCTTGATGCGTCGATTATGTTTGGCTGCGCGATTAGGCTTCGCAACCTCGACTCCGAGCATCTTCGTAGCATCCTCCGGATTTTCGAAAATAGCCTTCAGGTCGGCGGGAAGAGCCGTCATAATGCGCGTGAATTCAAGTCTTGTATTTTGAGTGAGCTGTTCTGGAGGGATCATGACATGCTGTGCCTTGTGACGCTTCTTGCGCCCTCCCTTCTTCTTCTTAGGTGCTTCAACGTCAGAATCTACGGCGAAGTCCAGCTTGTCGAATGGTAATGTCTCCATTGTCATCGCAGTTGCATCGTCCCAGGTGACGCTGTATCTGCTAGATACGACAGGCTGCCAAACACCGACGGTCCAGGAGCCACGATTGGGGTCCTCGCCACCAGTAACGATGCTTGGTTCAGAGAACTTGAGATTGTGGTAATCAGGTTGAAACCTATGGGCTACAGCGGAAGTTCCCTTGTACAGTGAGGCAAGGAGACCGAATTTGGGTGGAAGGGACTCCAAACCAATGTTTGTTGGTGCACCTGGCAAGAGCTTCGGGGGTTCGAAGAAAGTTAAGATGGCCACCTCATCAATCGCAGGCTTGCTCGGATCCTTGGTGTCTTTAGCATTCTCTAGGACGAAAGTCGGGAATCTGTTGATCGCGCTTATAGCAGCCCCAGCGTCCTTCGACATGCGTGACCCGGTCGTAGAGCGCTCTTTCCGGCCCTTGCGTTGGTACTTGCGCTTTGGCAAGCCGGTGACCCTGGATATGTTGCTTGAATTCACGATTTGGGGAAGCGGAAGCATTGCTGGGAGATGAACACGGTTCTTGGTTGGAAAAATGACGGGGCGGTAGTCTCGATGAATACGCTCAAGGTACTTTCCTTCCTCATCACGTCTTCGGGCGGGACGGGCATAAACGACTGGGGCTCCATGACCATATGGCTGGAATGACCACGCTCCACTCTCAGCCTGCATGAAGGTGAGGACAATAGGAAGCCTAGGTTCGTTAGGACGACGACCACTCTTCCTGTGGATTTTCTTCGGTTTGATGTCTTGGTTCCATGCGCCAGTTTCTGGGTCGGGCATGTACGCGACTGGTGCATCCCAACATCTATTCTTCAAATATGTAGCCTCCACACCTTTGGCCTTCCGGTCGGCGCTTCGCTGCTTTCGATTGGGGAAGAAATTTTGGCCCCGGGTGGCCTTTCGGGCAGCCCAATTGCGGCGAACACCGTCGGAAATCGCTCTGTTGTGTTCAGGATCTCGTTGTCTGCTCTTGGTGTTCAGTCGCTTGCGTTTCTTCCTATTATGATCGTGCCCCGGCTCCTCGTCTTGCCAGTCGCCACGATCTTCCATCACATCGTCCCCATCATCTTCCATGTCTTCGTCGATGGCTTCTTCTTCAGAAGCTTTGCCAGCTTTGAAGTCGTCGTCCGAAGACTCGTCATCTATCTGCATGGGTGATTGAGCTTGCGAGTCTGATTCGGACTCTGATTCTGCAGCTACAATCTCTTTAAATCGTAGTCTGTCCTTCTCGGCAAGGGAGAGCTTGCGTGAAGCAACAGCGTTAAGTTTGGAGAGCATAGGTTCGGGAGGGGCGAATTGAGGGGGGATGTAAATGTCGGGATAAACTTGCTTAATCATAGCCTTAAGTTCATCCATAGCTTTCGAGCTGACTTTGGATCCAAGCAACATAAGAATGTTACGAGTAACGTCTCGTTTCTTGGAATCAGTCCAGATCAGCTCAATAGAACGAAGCTTCTTGCTTTCGATAAGATGATCGACAGTCTTGCTGCAAAGCTTAGATTCGGGGAGCATGGTCGAGTTAGGGAATTTCTTCAGCCATGCGCCTGCAAATGCAATCCAGATGGACTTGTCACCAGGGAATATTCCGTGGTTGTCTTTGACGAGGGAAATCAGAACATCTTCGCAGCTTTGGCTGGCCAATGATGCGGATGCGATACTTGTTTCAGTGGATGTGGAGGGAATAGCGGTCTCGGATGATGTGGCTGCAGCGAGTTCGCTTGCTACCTCTCGAAGTACAGGCAACTCGAAAGGTAATGCCTTATAGATCTTCTTGGTAGGAGATATCTTGGGTTCGTTGGCGAAAGCTACTCTTCGAGGTCGCTCAACACCCGTCGTGTTATGTGTCTTGTAGAACTCAACAGCAGAATCTTCGCTCTCGGTTGCATCTGGCAACGTTTCTTCATTATGAGTAGGGGCGGTCTTCTTCAAAGTGGTTGCCCTCTCTCTACGGCTGGATATGGTTGCGCGTGGCTCATTGGTATCGTTGACCAGTTGCTCGCTTTGTCTCGATGGACCGGCTCCTTCGGCTTGTGCGTTGTACACAGGCTGTTTGCGAGGTCGACCTCGTTTACGCTTTGGCATTTCAAGTGCTTGGGTGAAGTCTTCGGGAAGATCTTCTGGTAGGAGGATGTCTTCGGGTCGGATCTCTCGGGACAGACGCGCCTTGGATACTCGACCACGCTGAGATCTTGGCTTCTTAGTGGGAGTGGGGAAATCCTCTGGGAGGTCTTCCGGGAGTGCAATATCTTCGGGGGATACTGCTGGAGGTATGGTAGGTGGTGATGGATTCTCTCCTAGTGTCATAGACGCATTCTCTCTTTCATGATTATGTGGCAGCGAAGGTCGTTGTTCTCCGACGCTTTCGCTTGCGGTAGGAGCTGGCTGCGATTCCTGCTGTCCTCCGATTGCTTGGCTTTCGGTATTGGACAGCTCTGATGCTGGTTGTCCAGCGACGGCTTGACTTGCTGCACTGGGCGTGGCGAAGAAGCTGGATTCGTTTGACTCGGCAGGCTCGTTCAACAAAGTCAATCCTCCGCGCTTTTTGCTTCTCTTCTTCTTTTCCGCGAGCCGTGCTTGATTATTATAAGGGTTGCAGGTGGTGTTTGACTGGGTGAGATGATAATGGAGGCCCCAGGATTGCTTCCATGCTTTGCTGCAGTCAGAGCATTCGTACGGCTTCGTAGGATCGGTCGGGTTTGTTGACTTCTGGTATTTTCGCTTCGGACTCTTGGTAACTTTGGAAACAGGACTATCAGTTTCGCGACGCTCTGGCTCTTTGCCTTTGTTGGAA
Source organism: Hyaloscypha variabilis F (assembly GCA_002865655.1). NCBI lineage: Eukaryota > Fungi > Ascomycota > Leotiomycetes > Helotiales > Hyaloscyphaceae > Hyaloscypha > Hyaloscypha variabilis. The sequence continues at coordinate 90,256 of KZ613944.1, read as the reverse complement.
TTTGGAGCGACTGGCAGATTGAGATCTTCATCATCAACTCCAGGAAGATCATCATCCCCACCGAAGTCATCATTATCATCATCATCTACAGCGCGCTCTTTGCCTTTGTTGGACTTCTGAGCGACTGGTTGAACGGCTGGTTGTGCAGCTGGCTGTGCGGCTGGATGACTGCTTCCGTTGACTCTGGGAAGGTTCACTTGGCTGTTCACGATGGCGGAAATGAGCTTGTTTCGCATGAGCTGGGAGGGCTCTGGCTCCATGCCAGTCTCTTTGAATGCGAAGGAATATGTAGTTTTCGCATCATTGGTGTCGTCGGCGTCATTGGCGTCGTTGACTTTGATGCGAATCTCCATTGGGTTTGAACCCTTGGCAGATATAATAGGGTTTTCGGCAATTGAGGTGATTGGGAGGACGAGCATAGGAGTTTCTGGGACTGGTTGGACATCTTGGACGAAGCCGAACAGATTGAGATCTTTGGAAAGTACAAGATTTCCGTAGACATGGTTAAATGCGCATGCAAGACGAGCGGCAACTTCAGGGAAGATGGCGATTTCTGCTTGTGCGAGATTTGATGCCATTTCTGGAGCTGCTAAATTGTATGGTCGGTGGATCTGAGCAGGTGGCTGAAAAAGTTCTGGATCTGGTGAAGTCCGCTTGCGGAACACGCCCAGAGGGTGAGGTGTAGGAGCGAACTCCATTTCTGCGGAATACTCGACTGGAACTTGAGGATTTGCCTTGGATCGACGCTTGCGAGGCTTTCGGTTCTTGGGGGGAGAGGACCGAGGAGCAGAGGGCTTAGACTTTGGGGTAGGCGGCGGCGCAAGGATATCTTTCCAGACAGTCGCATTATTGTGTACATATGGTTGATAGATGACAGTTGGTGGAGGAGGAAGTACTCCAGGGGGAAGTACAGTAGGTGCTGGTGCGTAAGGAGATACATATGCAGCTTGGGGAGCGAACATTGATTGCATGAGCGTAGGCGGAAGTTGTACTGGTGCCGGAGTGATTTCGAATTCCATCGATCCTTCATAGATAGATTGAGAAGGAAGATTGTTGACACTCGACGGGGTCTGAGAGGTAAATGGAGAGAACTGATGGTTTTGACGAGCAGGGTGTTCGATATTCGAAGGAGTCTGATTTGTAAACGGAGAGAATGCAGGGTATTGAGAGAGACGATTTTCGATATTTGATGGGGTCTGAGTGGTAGACGAAGAGAACGCATGGTGTTGAGAGGAAATATGGGCCTGGTCGATAGACGGAGAGAATCCAAGGTGTGGAGAGGGGCGGTCTTCCATATTGGATGCGGTCTGGTCGGCAAATGGAGAGAATTCATCATGTTGAGAGAGACGTTTGGGGGATGGCGGCGCGAGTTCTTCGTCGTCCGCTGCCATTCTCTTGCTTCTTCCACCCGAGAGGTCCTCACGAAAGTCTTGTCGATGTTCCTGGTCGTTCGCTTCCATTCTCTTGCTTCCCCCGCGCGGGAGCTCCTTACAAAAGAGTCGTCGATGGTTCTGACCATTCGGCCCATACATACCTCCGAAGTCGAAGGTATTCAACATAGTCTCTGTGATTGCTACAATGTCCTCATCGTCGTTCTTGGCTAAAATCGCGGTGTTCTGTCTGATCTCTCCCCATAGAGCAACATCGACTTCGTTGAAATCATCACCAAATTCAAAACCGAGCTTGTCGTAGAGTTCTCCAATAGACATTCCTGCGCCATGTAGTCAGTAGGGATCATCGCCGCAAGTGTCAAAGTCGTAAGGTAGGTAGGTAGTGCTTGCTCCTTTGCACACACGTGATCGACCTCGACTCCAAGGTGATGCGGCCGCCTCACAAATTTTTTGCAAAGACAGCGCCATGCCACTGGACAATACGCGCGCCTTTGCATTCCTGGCAGCGGGTAAACAGCCACTGCCCCACTGTAATGCAAGCAGCAGCGGGAAGGTTGGAGAGCATGGAGAGCGTCGAGGAGCGTCGAAAGATCGCTGAGTGACTAACCTCGCTGGGCCTCATCGTGGATGAGCTTCAACGCCCTTGCAAGGACGCGAGTCACCAGGCCGTCCATCATGAAAATCGAGCAGCGAGCATCAATGAGTATCGGATCAACGTAGGCAGTGTGTGTGAAGCGTTTTGAGGAGTCGAAGGTTGGAAGTGTTCACGGTGCGTACGTTGGTGATGTTGAATTGAGGTTGCGGGGTCCGATTGAGATATTCGCGATTCCAAAATTTGGCGCTCAGCCACCAATCAGCGACTGCCCCGCGCGGCCGCGTCATGTGAATTTGACTTCGAGTACAACCTCAACCTCGACAGGTGAATCTGAGAATTCGGAATTGCAAGACGAGGCACTGAAGAAGAAGTAATTGGATGGATTGGAAGTTGAATGAGTTTATTGCTGCAATGGTATTGAAGTCGAGTTCTCTCGGGAGGAAGCAACGCCAGTAAATTTCACAGTCTTCACGTTATCACTTAGCCTCCTGAAATACAGATTCTTTTGCTAGAATGAAATTTAAGCCTGATTCCCTCGGACGAAGTGACGCCAGCGAAATCGAACTTATCACTTGGTATCCTGGATTACAGAATTTGGTAGCTCTTGAACAATCTTACAAACACTTCTAGCGAAGTTTATGAGTCTTTGATGCCATCACAGAGAATATTACTGTCATTTGAAGGGCTTTTTCAGATGTACTGGGACTCGAAATCTCCAGCTTTGTCTATTCTTCTAAGCTCAATCCTTTGCAACCCGGATGAAAAGGCCAAAACTGTTGTCAAAGATGCATTCTTCCTCTGCAATTAATGACAACAACATAATTCTCTACCCAGGAATTGCAAGACGAGTCATTTAACTGACCCTCGTCAACAACTTCTGGGAAATGTTGCAAGTCATCCACCAGGCCCTCCATAGCTCAACTGGCTTTAAAATTTTCCGGTATCTCCCTCTCTTTCCTCAACCACCACCACGTCCCGACATCGATAACATACGGCAACGACGAGGCAGCTCCACAAGCATATATACCTCGAGCAGCACATACCTAACAGTTCAATCACTTCAACTCGCCACTTCCCATTTACACTTGAGGTCCTTGTTTAGCTCACCCCCAGATCTTGGGTTCCTTCCTAATCCCTACTAGGTCATTCAAGCCTCCCAGGAGTCCCAGACCCTGCAAGCTGTCCGCCCCAGTGTGTCAAAGAATTACTCATAGTACTCACGCTATTCAGAGTAGTCATGAGTAGAGTAGAGTAGAGTTAGAGTAGTGTGTTCCTAAAAAAATTTGAGTAGGGTAGAGTAGTACTCTAGAGTTACTCTAAGTAGTGCCGAGTAATAAACACGTGACTAAAAGCTAAGATTTAGTTAATAATATTTAATAAACTACCTAGTCTTTAGTTAAATTTTATTAATTTAAATTAGTAAGTATATAAGCTAAGCTAGATACTAGTTATATATAACTAAAAATCTAATTTATGTTTTAATAACGTGACTAAGGCCGTAGGGGTAAGGGGTCCCTAGCCGAGGAGTACTCCCTAATTAGGCTAGAGCATTCCGGACCGAGTTTTTCCGGGTCACGTGTGCTATTACTCTATACTACTCTAAGTTACTCTGAGTAATCTAGAGTAGAGTAGAGTAGAGTATGAGTAGTGTATTATTTCGTTGAGTAGAGTAGAGTAGTGACCCACTACTCTACTCTACTCTACTCATTTGACACACTGGTCGCCCCTTCGGAACCCCGAAGTCGAAGTATATAAACCCCACGACTCTACTGCAGCTCCTCGCCATGAATTGTAGATGATGACGAATTCGGTGGAGACGAGAGGACTAGGGCTTCTGCCAGGATGCAGAGAATAATGAAGCAGATCTGAGATCTAGGTTAGAGTCAACCACTATATTGCAGCCTGTTAATATCCCGCCCAAAGTCATTTTAGCCTCAAGCTCCAAGAGTCACGGTCAATTTCGCACCTGACAAAGTTGTTGTTGTCATTGATGTAGTGCGAAGAGTCAAAGACAGAATATGAGATGCAGCGCAAGCCTCAGTGAATCATCTTTCCTGAAATTGAATGGCGGCTCTTTGCGAGGGAGAATGTGTGCATTGATGGTCATGGAACCCACCCGTTGCGGTGAAATCATCCGAGGGACCTGCTGGTGGCACTCTCCGTTGATAAATGCGTTTCCATGCTTGGAGGATATCTTGCTTCGTTGCAGCCCCATGTGGACTCGTACCGTGGAAGTTGGCGGGCGTGTTGGGACAGCTTATAAACAAGTCTTCGTAGTCGAATTAGCGGGCTCAAACAGACTTTGCAAGAGATTCTTTTGCTCAAGTGATCTCGATGTACAGCACGCTTGCTTTAGCGGGTATCTACTCAGCCTTCGCCCTCTCCTTCATCATTGCCCTGTACCCCTCAACTACACTTCTCCTCACGCTTCCTAATTCTTCTCTCCTCCTGAGACTGCCACTGGCCTTTGGCACATCCTCAACTTCAACTCTGGCACCCCTAACCTTGAATTTCTCCTTCGGGACTTTCGCAAATGTAGGCGGGGCTTGTACAACATCATTCAACCCAATCTTGGCCTCGCCCCGATCTCTCTTGATCTTCGCCCACGGATCATCCTCCCCATCTTCCACCTCGCCGAGAACCTTTCTCTTCCCTTTCTTTCCCTTCTTCTTCTTGCCGTCGGACTGTGCTGCAATATCGACCTTCCACTTCACCTGCCCATCCTCATCCATAGCCTCTTCCTCCGCCTTCTCCAGATCATCCATCTTCCGCTCCTGTATTCTCTTCTCCTCAGCCCGCCACTCATCATACATCCTATGCATCCTCTTCTCGGTCTTTGTACGTCCAACCTTCAAGCCCAGCGGGTCCTTCCCTCCCTTCGCACCTTTATTGATCAATCCACTAACCGGCAGCGCAGCATCCACCCTCGCGGAGAACTCAGACATCTTCTCCCCCGGCCTAATCGTGGGAACTTCAACCTTCTGCTCCGCCTCTACCTTCTCTTCAACTTCCACCAGAGCACCTCCCCCTTCTCCCTCCTTCTCAGCAGCAACCCGCCTCTTCTTCGCAGCCTTACTCTCCTTCACCCCATCATCCAATCCCTTCGGCAGCTTCTTCCCCTGCTGGAACGCCATCAACCTCAGAAACGCCTTCGGCGTATCATCCTCTGCATCCTTATTCCTCTTCCGCTTCTTATTCTTCCTCGCAACATTCAATTCTGAGGTGAAGATGCCGTTCTCTTTCGCGGATTTGGAGGTTGGGAGGGGTTTTGCTACGACTGAGGGCGGGAGGTCGATTCTGGAAGGATTGGTTAGCAATTGAGAAGGGCCGAAGGGAAGGGGAAGAAACGTACGTGGATTTGTCGACCTCGCCTTTGCGCGTGTGTTTGTGTGGCATCGTGAAGCTTTGGTGTGGTGTTGAGGGACTCGACTTGAGGGTTTCAGCGATAACGATAATTTTCTCCACGGTCTCAGATCACCCGTCTTGGCATCGCGCTAGCGGGGTGGATCTCGAGACGCGATTCTTTGTCACTTGTCTCTTCTTCTCTCGGAGCAACTTCTCTCTGGTTTGATACTAATGTCAAGCGCATGGTCAATTGAAGTCGAGTATATCTTCACCCTCATGTTTATTTCAATTTCTTTCTTTCTTACTTACTTCTCGGCGTCTCGCGTCAGAATCCCCACTGAGGCAAATGCTCAACACCACCCCAGCCCTTGTCATGCCTGCATCGTCGCACGTGTGGTGCTACAGGGTCTGGGCCCAGAGGATTCTGTTGCGGCGCAAAAGAGGCGCAAGCACATCATCTTAGGCTCCTGAATAACAATTCAATATTTCTTCTTTTCTCTTCTCACCTCCTCTCCTCTCATTGTCTACCTCGAATGATTCTGTCCCGTTACCTACGATCTGCAGATGACAGTCCTGTCGTAACCAGCAAGCAGCAGCGACCCAGCGCAGAGGAGTGACATCCCGTTGCGCAATTCCACCAGAGCTACTGAGGACACCCTCTCACGACTGACTAGTCGCCATCTACCATATCGATTCTCCTCTCTCCTCTCTCCTCTCTCTTCTTCGAGATACAATCCTCACTTCCTCTCTTCAAGACCATCAAAATCTGCATGGCATCCCGTCCCTGACCCCCTTCGCACCCGCTGGACCCTGCCAAGACTCAACGCGACCCCAAAAATGGCAAAGTCCCCCAGCGCATCATACCACGTAATCGCAAACGCACCACCACCACCCGAAGAATCCGAGGACCTGGCTAGACACTCCGATGATATAGTCTCTTCCGAGAGCTCGAGTTCGTTCCTAGGCAAGCCAAGCCAGTCCTTCGAGATCGAAGACGATGTCGAGAATGGCTTTGTCGGGAGGCCGCAACGGAGGAAAAAGGGATGGTTGCGATTCTGGGATAGCATGACGGTTAGGGAACGGCAGAAGCAAAGTCTGGATAAGGAGGGATTGCTTGGACGAGGGAAGAGGCCGAGGCGGAGGAAGGGAAGTTGGTACAATTGTTGTGTCTTTGGAGGGATCAGTGGGTTGTGTATATTGTATGTGCTCCTCTCCTCCTCGTTTGCTCTTGCTAACCATCAGCAGAGCTCTCCTATTAACCCTCAATCTCCTCTTGGTCCTTGGCACCTTCATCTGGGCCTCCGATATCGACACCTACCTTCAGAACTGGGGCAAACCTGGCAGCGGTACGGAAGGATTGTCCTGGTACCCGACAGACTTCACTCGCGATGTCCTGCCCATACCCTGCCATTCACACAATGACTACTGGCGACGAGTTCCTCTCTTCTCCGCCCTTCGAGCAGGCTGCATATCTGTGGAAAGCGACGTCTGGCTTTTCGACAACGAGTTATATGTGGGGCATAACACGGCGAGTTTGCAGAGGAATAGGACATTTCAATCGTTATACGTCAACCCAATCGTGCAGATTCTCGAGCAGCAAAATCCGCAGACGGAGTTCTACAATGGCAGCGATCATGGGGTCTTTGATGTTGATCCGGGGCAGACATTGACGTTGCTCATAGACGTGAAAACTGGCGGCGCAGAGACCTGGCCTTGGGTGCTGAAGCAACTCGAACCTCTACGCGAACGAGGCTGGCTATCATACGTGGAAGAAGGAAAAGTGCACATTCGACCCGTAACCGTAGTCGGCACAGGGAACACTCCCTTCGACGTCCTAACAGCCAACTCCACCTACCGCGACGCCTTCTTCGACGCCCCCCTTGAAACAATGTGGGAGCCGCGCCACAACTCCCCCGGAACTCCCAACTGGCCCTCGGACTCTCCCTCGGACTCCCTCGACGCCGACCCCTCCGAAGACGAGAACCCGAACCCCCCTTCCTCATCCGAATCACAAGACCTAGGCCAAGGCCTCACAGGCACAACCCCCGACTCCCAGTTCACGCCCCAGAACTCCTACTACGCATCCGTCTCCTTCGGCTCCTCCGTCGGCCGCATCTGGCGTGGCCGCCTCACGCCGCGACAACTACGCATCATCAGAGGCCAGATTAGAGGCGCACATCGCCGTGGCTTGAAGGTTCGGTATTGGGATCTCCCGGCTTGGCCGCTGGGACTGAGGAATCATGTTTGGGATGTGCTGGTTAGGGAAGGTGTGGATATACTTAATGTTGATGATTTGAGGGGCGTGGGGAAGATTGCTTGGTAGTGACTGGGAATGGAAATAACATGGCCGGCGTTTTTGGAAAGCATTGCAGGTGTTTGGGTTGCCTGTTCTGTGTATACAAGGGTGGTGTACATAACAGCGTTTTGAATATACTGCTTGGTATCGATAGGAGGGGATCCCTGGTTTCTTCTACCTTGTGCTACTGCCTCGTTCTTGCAACGGCTGTGTTCTATTCTGGAAGAAGTCGAGTGACTCTTCTACATAGCCTGCTTTGGCTATGGACGGGAAAACGTAAATAGACCCCTTAAGCTATTGAAGTGGATTCAACAAGATCGAAGAACCAGTCACCAAGTTCGAGGGGCGGGGGGAGCCAAGGCGCTGCGTCGCATTGTTAGTCAGACAAGCTGGATGCAAGTGCTCAAACCTCTTAGCGCAGTCACTTCAGCGAGAGGGTGAAGCTTGTGCCAGTGATGTCTAGGCATAAAGCTAAGTTGCGGACTAGGAGGAATGACAGCAACATTTTCATCATGTTCGAGTCTTGATTAATAATAAGACTACCGGGAGTTAGAGCGCGCGCGCGCCCTGTGGCTCTTTAGAAGCAGACCTTTAAGTTAAATAAACTCTATCCTACTAGATAACTAGTACTTTTTTAAATCTAAGAGGCTTTAAAGCCTCCTTTTATAACTTTAAAGTTTTAAAGTTTTCCTTCTTATAAATATCTATTAGTACTATTAAGTATTTTATATTATATATATATAATTATACCCCTTTAAAAGACTAAGACCTTAAGTAAATTATTTATATCTTATTATATTAAAAAGAGATATAATGTAATCGTCTAGGCAAGCCTAGCGCGCTTAATTAGTGCCTTTAATAGGGGTATAGTATCACGTGACTATATTAAGTTATAAGAGAGAGAGAGAGAGAGAGAGAGAGAGGGTATAAAGACTTAATTTTTTAACGTATATAATTATATAGCCTTATTAGCTTATTAGTAGCCTATGTGCTTAGTAAGTGACCCTCCTAAAATCGCAATCGCTTACTTACCCTTACTTCTTATAATTAAATACTTATATACACTCTACTTATAGTCCTTATAACATAGGGCTCTCTACTCTAATTAGTTAAAAAAGCTTAGTAACTAATTAGAACGCTTAATAATACTAAATTTTAATTATTTTCAAGGGTTATTTTTTTTACTAAGACTCTTATCTTTCTTTATTTAAAGGACCCCTACACTTAAGGGGTAGTAGTAGACTCTAATAACCTTTAATATATTATTAAAGGCATAAATTATTAATACTTTTTATTTTTATATAAAAAATAAAAATTTAAAAAATTATATATTATAATTAGTTTTTTAAGCTAAAGCCTTTATAAAATAAACTATTTAAGTCTTTAATTTATTTAATAGCTTTAACTTATAATCTAATAATTATAAATATTATTAAATTAATTAATAAAATTAGTTAATATAAAGTAGAATTCTATTAACTCTTAAGAATAAAATATAATATAAATTATTATAATAAACTTATTATTATCTATTAAGAGAGTTATATAAAATAGGGTTATTAATATTAAGTATTTACTTTAAGATTAAAGATCTTAGAAAGTATTATATTATAATCCTTATTAAGTTAAATTAAAAGACGTTAAAGGATAATCTATTATATATTAGATCTAGGCCCTATTATTACTTAATATTACTTATAATAACAATAAATATATAATTACGTTAGCTTCTAAATTAAAACACAAAGATAAAGGGCATTTTTATTTAGCACGATCTAGGAGCCCGCGATGCAACTTCGTGGCTTAATCCTTCTAACCTCTCTTAAGCAGATTCAAAATAGTGGCCCGGGCCGCCGCGAAACGAACACCCGCGATTCGTCGTCAACGGAAAGTGCGCTACTTGCGTGATTTGAATTCCACTCATTCAGCATAGCGCTCGCCCGCCTTCATGAACATATGTTATTCTTCACCCCCTGGTTGGACGGCTTCTACCACCTCGTGCAACGAAACAATGCAATAACAAACCAATTATCGCTTTCCGCCATATACTTCGTAGGAAGCTCGCTCCAGCCGTGTCCTTCAGCGCTCAGATTGGTCAGAGCGGAACGTGTTGTTACACAAGCGGTCGCTGTGACCGAAACAAGACCAATTACAAGAATGATGTGTGAAAAAGTTTTTCAGCTCGCAGGGATGCTCGAGTCCAGTCCTGGGTCTGCGATAAGAGGGAGGAATGTTTGAGGCTCTGCGGGTTGGCTGATGTGGGAAGTCTCTATATCTTGACTAATAACCCAGAGCCTTCGCTTGCAACAGTCTTGCATACAGCTCCATCTATTCGTCAAGCAGCAATCCAGAGCCTTCGCTCAATTATGATAATCTTGCTCGGAGATCTATCCAGAGTCTTGTCTTGCAACAAACTTGTTCCAATCTCTTCCAGGGCTTGGCCGGCGCCAACTGACTTTAAGTTGCTCCAAACCTCAACAACGCGAATCTGATCTCCCCAAAATGGCTAACGATGAGATGGATTGGGACAACTTTAACTGGCTTGGACGCGGTTGTCGAGGTGAGTTTGCAAACTTTGCACGTCTGCATATTATTGCAGGCTTCAACACCAACAACACTCTCCCAATTTTTGAATTCTCATCTCATTTTAGCTGTTAGGATCGACATACACAAGCTACTTCCAAATATCTCATCTCCCAAACTGCGCATTCGACTGGGGCCAAGACGGATATGCCGGTTGCAGCAACCATGGAGGTGGCCTGCTGTGCTTATCGCAACCGTCCCGAGTTAAAGGATTGCTAATGGCTCGAGGCCACTTTGCTACCTCACTCTATGCGTCTCTGTCTCGGTCGCAACTCGATTTCGACGGCCCGTCCACTTTTGGCCTGGAAGTTTCGAGGTGGCCGTATGCGTACAACCCCCATAGCGAGGAGAACCAGGGGATCACCCAAGTTAGGAACGTCAATAAATCAACGAATGTGGATGTTTTAGGCTCCGAGAAAGGATCAAGTTTCCGTCTAGGAAGCATGCTTGACCGAGGCTGTTTCAACTACCGTTGGCCAGTCACCGAGTATTACCTTGATCTACATCCAAATTACGATGCCATTGAGCGTGAAAATGAGAATCGCCGCGCAGAAAGAAAAGAAGATAGACTAAGCAGTGCGCACAACGCATCCCAGCCCGTACATGTGGGAACCTGCCAAACGCTGTCATGCGCTAAAGACAATATATTCTACCAAGTCTTACGCATTGAGGAAATGCGAGCTCCGGTACATGATGATTACGACGCCTCTTTCCCTCCTGAAAGCCAAATTGTTCTCACAATAGGTGGCCCCGTGTGGTTTCAGTCGTTCAATGATGGCGGCCATGAACTAAGGGCAGGTGTAGGCACAATGATGAGGCGTGCATCTTTCAGGAAGGCGAAAAACAAGACCCATAATGATGACGACGATGAACAGAAAATCATCGATGACTCTGGGCCCGAGCCGGTTGAGACCCTCCGATATTGGGACAATTCCCAGGGGGGCCGGGGACTGGAAGCCAAGGTTTATCAACTGGAAGATGGGGAGTATAAACCGGTTTACATGACCAAGTCGCCGATAGAAGCGGAAAACGGACTTGATTATACCGACGGAAGAACCAGCCTCACAGTTTACAATGCGGTAATTAAGCTGGGGGACGTCGACCGCCCTCGGCTTTTTGGCAAAGCGCCAGCCCCCAGGTCTGCGACGTTTTTGGCAGCCATCCGTTTATTCGAAGGCGACGAAAGGGAAGACTACTGGCGGCCATCGGCGCTGCCGACTTCACGAGATTTGTACAATTACGTCGGCGTAAATCCCTCATGCTTCCACGCAACAGGCGCCATGTGGGAGCGCATAGTTCTCGATCAGCGTACAGCAGCAGATCCTGTTCTCGATCCTTCTGTATTCAATATGATCGGTCGATCTCTTGAAAAGATCTTGCAGGTTGATATCATTCCGGCTACCTTCGAGGACGACGAAGAGCACGGTCATAGGGATTCTGCAGCCCTAGTCAGCAATCTCTTCGTTCGAGGGAATGTCGATTTAAAATCATTGTTGTAAGTCTCTTGCACCAAAGGCGTAGTTCTACGAGAAGAAGCGGATCGACGAAGCTGACAGCTAGAGATAGCTGGAAAATTCGATTTTTGATTAGAACACACAAGTTCTTATCTCACGTACATAAACTGAATGACTCATCGATTCAAAACAAAGGGAAAAGTCCAGCAGGAACGAAGAATTTCCAGTCTATCGAGGAAGCCCAAATGTACCGCATCCAGATCAAGATTGAGAACGTTATTCGTTATTTGGCTAAGGAATTTCTTGAGCCCTCATTCCGGCCCTCTATGATGTGTCTGATGCCAGATGACTACAAACCAGGCTCTTCAAATTACTATTATGTTATGATGACAATCTGGTATGTGTATAGATATTTCAGAAAGAACGAGGAGAGTCCTGGCTTGAACTTTGAATGGACTAGTCGATTGTCAAAGAACCGACCGTACCGTCAGTCAAGGCTATTCGAGCGCAATCGGCTTCCTCCCGACCAGTGGACCTTTCCGGCAAACGACGTAGAGAACGTTCCACTCCTTCAGTGGTATCACTACGGCTCCCTTCTAAAGCTTTGTGAGCATGGTGTTTTACCGGAATCCTGGCAAGAGATAGGACTCTCGCAGAAGGTATCCCGTTTAGAAGAAGTAGCGAAAATGGTATCTTCAAAAAAACTATCCTCACGGAAGCCATATGTAGCAGATGATGAAATGTTTGACCGGCTGTCCTTTCTGTCACCCGAGTTGGGCCTCGAGAACCTCATGCATAGAGATGTTGGCATTATCGAATCGCTTTCTATAAAACGCATCAAAGAGCGAGACTTCACACGAAGTCTCAACCCCGGGTGGCGACCACCAGATGAGGAGGGGTCTACGACTGGTCCGTGGGAAATTTACGTATTATGCCACCATAGCGGTCTCGTAGTCTTAATGAAAGAAGAGCAAAACAAGCAAGAGGGAGGAAAAGAGCAAGTGAAAGCCGATCTAGAAACTTCTATGCGGAACATATGTACCTTCCTAAATGCGGAGAACACCTTGGTTCCATGTTGGGAAAAGGTCGCATGCAAAAGCCCGCAGGAGCTGGCTCCTCTCGGAGGCAACCGCCGTCGTGGCATCAACATTGATCACTATACTCGAAAAGATCATGTTAGCAAGGCCTTCGGTTTACAGTATTGCAACCGATTCCGAACCAATTCCAGCTGGTGGTACCACTTTAGAAGAGTTTCGAAAGGAAGATACTGAATTGGAACCTCTTGCAATGCTGTATCGCATGGTGGAGAATCAAAACACGCAAACACGTCAAGACCACAATCAGCTCTTGCTACGTTTGGAAGGACTGTTTTGTGGTCAATTCGGACGCACGGAGACATCAAAGAACGAACCGGGCCATTTGCCTCCAATTCAATGGACGTCATTCTGCCTACCAAGGAAATATCATCCAGGCAACTTCTTTAACTCCCTTGGCGATACTCCCGATTTGTACAAATCCGGAGAAATGGCTAAGCTTGCATTGCCTTCGTCACTCCACAGCTATCTCGGTCTCCCATCCAAGACGTTCACAAAGGTTGACGTCGACATTGTTCTGCGCATGAGATGCCTTGTACTTTTCGACATCAGAGCTACTGGGCCAGATGAAGACGACCGAGGCTTTACTTGGCAAGTCAAGTCATATAAGTATGATGAGTCGAGCGTTCGATCCGCGAATGAGTTTTCACGGGCGCTCTATGACAATGTAAGCAAGCCTCGTGTTGTTCTTGGCTTTATGTAATAATATACGCTAACCATGATCGTCAGCTTGTCGATCAAGAAGTTCAGCATCGATTTCTGTAAGAGCATCTCGCCAGTCGATTCAAATCATGGACTTCACTAATTACCTCAATCAGAACCGTCATCCCCATGCAGGGGTCATCTGAAATCCCGAAACAGGTTCTAAAACTCTTGGTTTATGTGTTCCATCCCGAATCTGCCTCTTGTATAAACGACTACATCTCCAGTTTCGCCCAATTCTCTTGCTCGACAGGGGATACTTGGGTTGCAAGCATTACTTTGGCAAGTTGGCAAGTGGAAAAAGGAGAAATCAATACGTTCAGACCGCTTGGTAAATCTTCCCAAGACCTGTTAGACAGCACGTCCCTTTGCTTCCCACGGGATTTGCACCAGATATCGGGAAAATTGAAGGACTTGGAGCAACTTATTTTCAGATCCAGGATGTCGTCGTTTGTCATTTCTACGAACGCATTCGGGGATTTTAGCAAATGCACCATCGTGACCGAACTCATTGGCAGTGAAAGAATGGACCTTATCGTCAAAGAAGCTCGAGAACTATGGCAGAAGTTTATCCACCAGCCTCAAACTGCAAGATGTCTGGTTTTCCTTCTGCTTCTCGGTATGATATGCCGCGAACTTACCAAAGGCTACGAAGAGTCTATTAATAAGCTCAGTTCTGTCCTAAAATTTAACGTAGGTCAAAGCTTGAAATATATCGTTATTGGAGAATGCTGAAATGGAGCGATAGGAGGATCGTCACGGCGCAACAGATGAAGAGTGGTATATTCGCAGACTTGGAATTGCATGGTTTGAAGTAACCCGTTGGAGTATGGATTCACTCCTTAAGCTTCAGCATAACATGAACTCAACGTTTGACGCGATTGCCGGGGCCAAAGAAGACTTGATTGCGCAGATTCGAGAGGTGAGTTCCTCGGTGTTAAAGGATGTTTCACAGCTGGGATCAATATTGTTATTGGTATTTATGTGGTCGGAGCTAACGCATCCAGGGTCCTGGCAAGCGCAGTGAATACTTGGAGAGAACGTGTCAAGAATACCTAGTTGACTTTGAGAACAACTTCGGACAGCTGCGTTCCCTGAGGCTTTACTTGGAGCGGAGCATGAAGTTGAATAAAAGATCCGAAGCCATTGTGAGTGCCACTGGGAACCTCCCTTCCCTATTTTTTGGTTCACTAAACCGTTTGTTTTCAGTTGCAAGTTGAAGTAGAGACCAGAGATCGCAATATTGGCCTCAAACAAGGCTTCACCATTGAAAGACTGACATATCTGACCATTGTATACTTGCCAATCAGCTTAATAGCCGTGAGTCATGCAATTCCAATTCTCAAAAATATAATGGTCAAACTCACATATTGTAGTCAATATATGCCATTCCAGGTGAGCACAAAGTGCTTTCCGACGGCATGGGCCTTGGATGGTTCCTTTGGAGTATTCTGATAGCGTCTGTGGCAACTTACCTACTGGCTATTTATATTAAAGCTATCTTGAAGTTCTTCAAAGCTACCTTAAGGTTCTTCGTTCATCTCGCCAACATCATTTATTCCGGTTTGAGGCGACTACTCTACTATTCGAGATTATTGGTTACCAAGGAACCGATATACGAGAAATATAAAGAAAAGAGAAACCTCCGATATCCCAAAAAGGTGCCCGGGGAACAGGTCGCGGGTTCTGCTGGGGAAGATCATGGAAGGGATGCTAACAACACACAAAACTCGAGATTGACGAACGAGCAAAAGAGCGCGGAAGAAGGTAGTGCCACCGGCTTCTCGAGCAGAACGAATTTATCCAACGATCCAGCTTCGAAACAACGCGAGGTTAAGCAAATGCCGCTTCATGGCTAGGAAAACCAACGCTAAACGGGAAATCGTTTTTATTTGGTGTATATTGGAATTTGAAGGTCGGAACTTAGTGTTGTTGATCAACTGTTTAAATGGTGCTGTTCCTAATGTTTGTATTTAATCTTCTAGGTGGAGTAAATGTTCATTATTTTCATAACAATATGAAGCAAATCTATTCTTCTTCATACGTGAAGCTAACAATAATCACATAAATATGAGACGGTATATCGTCTATCGCCTTTTTCTCTCCTCCCGGACACTGGTAGCAAGCGGCGACCACAAGCTTACATGTGCCTCAATCGCTGGATCTTAGCACTTTCGCATCTCCTTCCTGCTTATTAGCGCTAAATCTCAGTATTTTGATTGCAGAGATTAATCTCAGTTTCGAATTTCTCGTCGTGTCACCTTCTCGATCTCATATCGTCCACCTATCCAAACTCTCCCTTACTCGGCGGCCATTGTCGCTTTGCTCGGGCCGCATCGCTAAGACTGCGTGAAGATCTATGACATTTACTAAATTTGATTTAGTAATAAAGTAACAAATTTATACGTCTTGCATTTTCCTTTATATTTGAGGAGACTTTAATAAGATAAATAAAAGTAAATAAAATTTAACTTATGTTATTATTAATTATGCCTAGTATTAAAGTTGCTATTATTAGCTCACTAAAGTGAGCTAGCCTAAATATATTAAGGAATTGCCTACGAGTACTTTATATGTCTACTAATCTTAGTTTTATTAGAAAGCGGCGGCTGGCTTAAGTATACACCTTGCCTAATATAGTAGGCACTAAACCTAAGAGGGTAAACACTACGCCTAGGATTACTTAAGTAATAAAAATACTTATTCTTAATTAAGAAATAAAAGTATTTAAAACTAAACTCTTTTTTAAACTAAATTATTAATTTAAAAGACTTAAAACTTACTTAATTAATAAGTAATATTAAAAGGTATAAAGTAATAATAAGTAATATATTAAAAGAGAATATAAAATATATAAATAAAGACTATTTTAATTATTAAAGTTATTAATTAAAAACTCTTATTTTATATAATATATATAAATATTTAATATATATATATTAAAGCTTATTTATATAAATTACTTATATATATAATCTTATTTTTTAAATTAAATTTAAGAATTAAGAGAGTTATATTATTTAAAACTCTTAATAAAGAGTATAATAAAGAAAAAGCCCTTTAAAGAAATTATTATAATTAAATATTTAATCTTTAAGGCTTTAACTTATATTATTAATATATATTATAATATTTATTTCTATTATTAATTATAAGAGTTTTTTTTATAATAATAAAAAAGGATAATAATTTATTTAGCCTTAAAACTATTATTATATATTACTTATATAATATATATAAAGATAATATAACGCCTCTTTATTAAATAAAGAAAGTAAAAAGAGTTAATAATAAATATAAAAAATAGCTTATAAATAATATATTATAATTAAGATAAAAAAAGTTAAATAATAATATATTAAGGGGTATTTTTAAATACTTTCTTAAGTTAAGTTTTTATAAAGTCTTAATTAAGATTTTTAATATATAAGCTTTAATAACTAGGATTTATAAAGTAATTTAAGATTATTAAATAAAGTATTTTATTTATTAATTAAGTTTATAAACTAGCTTAAATAAGATATTATAAGTTATAAAATAGTAAATCTTAATAATATAATTAATTATTTAACCTTAAAGATATATTAAAGTATTAGCTTTATAATAAAGGTAAAGTAATTTATATATAAGTTTATATAAAATTTTCTATAAAGTTTTAAATAAGATAATTTACTTTTCTTAATAACTCACTTTTATATTCTTAAAAAGTGAATTTAGTAAATAAAGAAGACTTATATAAAAAGAGTATATAAGAGTCTTTTAAGTCCTTTATCTCTTTTTTCCCCTTAAGTATAAGATTAAATCCTAGAAGCTTAAAAGTATATAAAACTTATTAAAGGTATTCTCTTAAGTTATAATTTAGTTCTAAGGAGCTATAAGCCTATATTAATATAAAAGTAATATATATTAGTACTTTTATTATAATTAAGGTTTAAAACTAAATAGGATTAATAATAAGGCTTTATTAACTAGTTTAACTTAATAAAGTAATATAATATATTATAAAAAAGTAGTAAAATTCTTATTATTTTAGTGTTTATTTATACTTCTCTTCTTACTTAAATTTTCTTATTTAATATTATTATTAACTTAAGCTCTAAATAAAGGGTATTTTATAACTCTATTTCTAATAGTCTATTATTAATCCTTAGTGTTTTTATAAGTCACTTATTTTTATATTACTATCCTTACCTTTTCTAAGATTATTATATTTTATATTTATTATTCTTAATATTATAAATTAGAGGTTTATAACTTATAAGCTTATAATAACTT
Source organism: Hyaloscypha variabilis F (assembly GCA_002865655.1). NCBI lineage: Eukaryota > Fungi > Ascomycota > Leotiomycetes > Helotiales > Hyaloscyphaceae > Hyaloscypha > Hyaloscypha variabilis. The sequence goes on along the minus strand of KZ613944.1, from coordinate 72,521 downwards.
ATTTTATTTAAACCTTAAGGGATAAGGTTTATAACTAGAAGTTTTAATATAACCCTTATAGCCCTTAACTATATTATAAAAACTACTTTTACTAAAGTGACTAAAATCTTAATCCTTTTAATTTCCTTATTTAAATTATCTTAGAATAATACTTTAAAATAAGTAATAAGTCTCTTTAAACTTAAACTAATATATTTTATCTTAGGTTTTAGTATATTATTCTTAGTTAAAGGCTATATTAAGAGGAGGTTATATCTTTTATTAGTTAAACTATAATTATAATTATTAGTAAAACTAGTATAAAGATAATATTTATTATTTAAATAAATTAACTTCCTCTTTAACTTTTAAACTAAGTTATAAATCCTAGTAGCTATTATATTAGACTATTCTAAAGACTCTAAATGTATAATAGTTAGTGCTTAGTAAGATACTAGTATTAATCTAAAGGGCTTTAGAGTGTGTTCCTTAATTTAGGAAAGTTACACCTCTAGTAGTGAACTTAAAAGTATTATATCCCACTTCTAAGTCTTTAGAAACGTTATTAATCCTTCTTATATATTCAAAAATCGAGAGTTAAATATAGTATCCTCTTATTTTAATTAAAATAGTACTAGTCCTTACCCAAAAGTATTAGCACTTTCTTGGAATAAATTAATTAAATACGCTATTATACCTCTTTAGCCACTTTTGGATAGCTAGCAACTGTGCCAATTATCCTTTCCACAGCAAGTGTCCCGCACCTAGATGCGCCACGCATAGCATATTTGAAAGGATGCTAAGCAATACGAGGAGCCAGCCCAGTCAGTAATTGCATTATATCCGGCAGCCTTCTTTAAGCGGTCGTGTCGACAGCATCCAAACAATTGCCTTCGCAAACGAATGTAAGTTTCCTAAAACGAATGCAAACGTCCCAAGCAAAATACGTCGGTGGATAAACTGGGCCTTCTGGTGTGCTTAGTTATCCGGAACTGCCCAGATAAAATGATATTTAGCTGGATAGAGTGCGAGGAAGGGAGCTAGAGGGGAACATAAGGCGTTGAGGCTCAAGGTGAATCGTGCAACATCCGGCACCTGCTCAGTGTGTCCACCGCAGTTAAGGTCAATGTGATCGATTGATCAAACACAGCATACGTACCGCAAGTCAAAGTCGACTGACATATCTTTATAGAAAGTCAATCTGACTGCTATTACAGAATATTTAAACCACCACTGTCCTTATTTACCATATCACCAGCACGATAACTAAGCTATAGATTGTGGTTTCTCCCCGTAGACAACATAGCTAAGACGTGTTAGCTTGTACAAGGTATAAAGGATTAGGGACTCACATGTCCCAATACGAATGAATTTTCGTGTCTTTCAGCTCATTCCTAACCTGCGCTATCATTACGTCTGTTTCTTCCTTTGTCCATCCTAGAACACGCGTCCACAGTGCTGCGGTGATTGCTTCAAGTCCTCCACTCAGGTTCTCAAGCTGCCACATCCCTTATTTTCTGTTAGAAAATTCGGTGGCTCGGGGGTAAACAAACCTAAATCTTTCAGTTTCTTGTCCTTCGGCCATCGGTTTGAAGGCCAGATGTACTTCGTTTCCACAACGTTGGTGAAGCCGGCAGCGATCATCTGCTCCTTATAGAGCTGCGCGCAGGTTGCTGAGCGTCCCACTTTTTCACATGCCTCCATAAAGAGATCAGACCTACTCGCGTAAGCTAGTCAATACGTGGGCTTCAAAGTGGCAGTACTAACCATTTTGATAGCGCAGAATTTTCAGGGAATGTATTATCGATAGTCTTGATTGGGTAGCTGAGGTCCACCATCTCCAAGTAACCTCCTGGGCTAAGGTTGTTAAATGCCTGCTCGATGAATCGAGGGACATTCGCGAAGGAACCGATCATCATCCTACTATAGATAAAGTCGAACTTTTCTTGATACGTCCAAGGTTCTTCAACATCATCTACCTGGAACGTGAGATTAGGTGGGATGTGGACAGGCTGGATAGGGCTAAGGTCGACGCCGATCACTGCCGTCTCCGGGTGCTCATCAGCGAAATCAATTGCCCAGATACCAGTGCCAGTTCCAACATCCAAGGCCCGGTGGAGTTTCTTCTCGGTGGCGATTGGGGCGGTGCATAACTTCCCCTTAAAAGTTAAGGTAAATTGGTGATGCTGTAGATCCAGGCGGTCTTTCTCGGGTTCGTCATTTGGGAAGTTGTACACCCCATCCTAATAATAGTCGCCGATTTAGAATCACGATGAATCGCGCAGGGTATATTTCCTTTCTCGAAGATTATGACGTACCTTGTAGGCGTGATACGTTCTCCCATTTTCCTCTCGATATTTCAGGATACTCGACCCGATCGAGGTGGTCGAACTTGCAAGTTCCAACCCCAGCGACGAGTCATTGTCGTCATCGTCAGCCTCAGGCAAGGAAGGGGGAGGGATTTGAGGATCAGCCATAATTGATATCACGAATTAGCCAAAGAATGCAAAAGATATAATTAACGGAGAAGGCAAATACAAAAGGAGCACAAAATTGTGACGCATCATGCGGGGGTCTCATGCCTATTTAACCCCTCAGCAGATCCTAGTGAAAGCGACAGAATGGCGGTATCGGAAGCCTGCTACTGTAGTCAGGCATTTCTTATCTTTTGACTGGTCTCTCTCTCGGATCGATACTGCAAGATGACAAAAGCAGACCTTCGTCCGTATACAGGAGCGAAATCATTCGATACCGAAACGTCGGTACGTCGGGGGAGGGCCAAAGTACGGAAACTTCCGTGGGTCGGCTTGTGCCGCATTTGTACGTGCGGTACGGAAAGCGGATAGGCCCACAAGTCCCATGTGTTTTGCGATTTTGCGACTTGCGATTTGCGATTTTCGCTGTGCCGCACCCCACCAAAATCTCCCTCACCTAAGTGCCCCTCCTCCCCTCCCCCTGCCTTCCTCTCCTCTCCTCTTTATATGACTTTTAATAATTATAAAACTTAGAATAGAGGGAGAAGGGTAGGCGTAGAGGAAGGTAAGGGAGAAGAGCGAGGGAAGGTGGCCGAGTAAGAAAGGGGGGGAGTACGTCGAGGCTAGGCGCGAGGCCAGGCGTAAGAGATAGGGGTTAGCGTACCTAGGGCTTAGCGCACTTAGGGCCCAGCGCACTCGAGGGGTTCAGCGTACTTAGGCCCTAGCGCACTCAGGGCTCAGCGCACTTAGGGGGCTCAGCGTAGTCAGGGTTCAGTGTACTTAGGGCTCAGCGCACTTAGGGGGTTCAGTGTACTAAGGGTTTAGCGTACTTAGGGTTCAGCGTACTTAGGGGGTCTGCGGGGGAGATGGAAAGCTTTATAATTATAGGGCTTAAGGCCTGGAACTTAGGGCGTAGGGGATATATAGTCACGTGTGGTAGCGTTTTTGTGGGGTGCGGCACAGTGAAAAGTCGAAAGTCGAAAGTCGAAAATCGCAAATCGCAAGTCGCAAGTCGCAAGTCGCAAAACGCATGGGACTTGTGGGCCTATCCGCTTTCCATAGTACGGAGGTACAACGACCAATCCCCATCAACTGCGACATCACTGGTCAGAATGTGGCTGAAATACTTCGAGCTCCAATGCACGCCCCTTTTTGCCCTTTTGCGATGTGCAACAAAAGAATCGCTACTATGTCAACGATAAAGTTTGAAATGCCCAAATCAAGATGCAGACTATATATTTCTTTTTAGGAATACTTGACCTTAGTCAAAATGTAGACTTGCTTCTCTATTTAGAAACAGCAATTTTGGATGCTTCTTATTCGTTGGGTTTGCGTGTAGCTAAAATAAGTCACCGCACTCGGCCCTCTTCTTGTACTTCTGCGCGCGACGTGCAACAAAACTTCGCTCTGCCCATGACTGGGTGGAGGTGGAGCTTTACCCCAGGTTCCATCAAAACTTCGAGTCAGACTGTGAGACAACATGCGAGGAGGAGGAGGAGGAGGAGGAGGTGGACGTCGAGCCTATTATTGAGCACCAACTCGCAGAACGGAGACAATTACAGCAGATTCTTTGCGATTTCTCTAGAGACTTGAGTCCCCAAGACATCGTCTCTCGGAAGGTCTCTGCCATTAATCTTTTCGTCACGTTCGCCTCCCGACAAGAGTTTCAAACTCGCACTCGTAAGCCGCGGTCTGTTCCAGCCTCCAAAGATCTGATAAAAAATGAATCTCCCGCTCCCGAGCCCTCCCAATCGCCTGATGAATTCCCCGTCGTCTGCAAGAAGACCCAGAATACCGGGATATTATCGTCTAGGTCGGTAATATCAAGTATGCTTTCAATAAAGGTAAGCGTAACTATTTTCTTCATTAATATATCTCGACAATTCCTGCCAATTACTTATTCCAGGCAACGTGGGTTCTCTTGCGTATCCGGGCAAGATCTAGGTGTCGTTAGCAATTTTACACCAAAAGCATTTGGCAGTCAGGGAGTTGAAGGGATCAAAGTCTGCATCGCGCTCTCTGCGTTCGGAAATCTGATTGCTGTGGTGTATACATCGTCCAAAGGTCCCTAGATCGCAGCCAAAATGACTCGAACGAGCTAATGCTGTATAGTTAAGCAACAAATCGCCCTCCAGTGCATAATCCCCTTCTACAATTTCTTCGCCCGCGATGATAAACAGTTCATGACGCCGGGAGGAGCGTTGATATTGCACTGGGTGATGGCCGCTGTTTGGATTCTTTGCACTCCAAACACTTCAGATGGCTATGGCTTCATTATCGGGCTTTTCATCTATGGGCAACTTGTAGTAGGAGGTATATGATTTTCTTTCTCTCCCTCACTTTTAGCGCTCGCCTTGTGGCTCTTTGGAAGCGGACCGTTGAGTCAAACGAACTCTCTCCCACCAGATAGCTGGTCCTTTTTTGAATCCGGGAGGCTTCGAAGCCTCCCTCCACAACTTCAAAGTTTCGAACTTTTCCTTCTTACGAATGTCTATCAGCGCTATCAGGTATTCTGCATTATATATGTATGACTATATCCCCTCAGAAGACTAGGGCCTCGAGTAGATTATTCACATCTCATCGTGCTAGAAGGAGATAGGCAAGTGTTATAGGCTGCTGTGCATGCTCGCCTATATAGCACGGTTTAGTGACTTTACTATCAGTGCGCCGTTCTAGGAGCCCGAGAATATATAAAGAGATCAGTTCCCAGGTTTAATAGCTATATAACTCGACAACGACGATGAAGGTCTGAGCCTCCTCGTGCCTGGAAGGAGTTTCGAGATAGCGTAAGTCGCTTCCTCTCTTTCGTTATATAGTGAATACTCTTATTTATTTACTAGTATACTAAGCTCTCAAGGCATTTCTATTCTAGATAGTTGAGAAGCTAAGCTCGGAGGCAATTTCTGAGTAGTGACAATGAGAATTTCGTCCTATTTAACTGCTTCCTTTTGACAATAAGAACTTCTTATCATTAACAAATCGAGGCAAACAAATTAGACAATCCTAGGCACTAATTTCGAGGTTCAGCTCCACGCATGCAGTACCAAAGAATCTAGGATAGTGACTGCGACGAAAGTCGTGCGGTGCAGAATCACTTCCTCTCAAGCTGCTCAGGATGCAGTTGGACTTGTTGAGCCCTGCTTGTGATAACTACTGAGTGTATTTAATGCAGTGACCGGAAAGCCGTAAGACTCTTTTGCCAGGGTGGCTAGGAGTTCGAGTTACCAGTCCATTTGCCGTATTGACATCGTATCGAGTCTTGTCTTGCAGCAGAAACGAGAACTAGTGCCGACATTTGTACCTGTCGAGCTGCTCGTCGAATATTTTTCTACGGGTTGCTATGAATTAGTAAGTTAATAATGCTAAGGGTATCCGAGTTACCATTTTCTCTTATGGTTTACATTTTGGGTAATTAGAGGGCTAGGCAGGGGGTATAAATTGATTCTCGTATTAAGGATTGAGCAAATATCTATACTAAAATCCTCAACATTGACAAGACAAGGCGGGATTGTGGCTTAGAGGGATATGATAGAACCCTACATCCCTAGCTTTCTTTCTGCTCTACTATGAAGTAAATTCTATTGTAATTTGTTGTCGGAGGACTCCCGTTTCGGGAGTCTTTTGACGTGCAGCTAGGGGTCAGTTTCAGGAAGTTGACAACAACTTCGGCTTTGTACAGCAACGATACTTCTTCGTGGCTCATAGCTCCGAATGGAGAGTATTAGGCACCAGTTTCAAGGTTATGCTTTTACTCATACACGCATACAGTACCAAGAAGTTCGTGGTTCACCGCCACTTTGGCGCTGGCCAGCCATTCCTTTTTTGCTTATACTAACATGTTATCAATCTGGGCCCGCGTGTCATTTAAATACTAGGAGGTTTCTTGGGTTTCTACGCAGAGAGAAGGACAGGTAATCGTATATGCTTGCTCGAGCTGCTTAGCAAGGTGGCGTGCGTTGTGATTTGCTCTGAATGGGCAAATTAATGATTCTAGGTCCCGAGACTTTGAAATCCTTCTGCTTTCAGTTTAGGGACTAGTGGGGACATCCACCAGGGGCATAAAGTCTCTTCTTTGTAGGTACTAAAAAACTGCACAGCGCAAGTGTCAACTCAAGGGAGACCAACGGGTTTGTGGTAAGAAGGATATCAATAGTATACTTTCCTATAATGTAATTAATTAGTAAATATTAGTGGGGAGAGTATTTTTTTAGTGGGTTTCACTAGGAAAAAGGCTCGCTTAGGCAACTAGTGAAAATGGACGGATTTCAGTACCGCGCGCGTAAGTACGTTATCCTAACCCCTGACTATGTATTTTTTGGG
>KZ613944.1:0-65648 GCA_002865655.1 Hyaloscypha variabilis F | reverse complement strand
TGGCGTTAGACTTGGAACCCCCCTTCTTTACGCGAGCGACGCAGCGAACACATGAAACTAATTATATTTTCAGCTTTGGCGAAACTCACTGTTTATTGGCCAAATGCGATTTATTGCCCAAAGGCACTGATTTTGATGAAAATGGCCAATGCATTGGCCAATATCGCATTTGGCGAGTAGATTGGAACAGATCGCCGGGAAGCTGAGAATTGTTATACTTTAGTATAGAGGCAGCGGCTCCAATTAAAATGCTAGGACATAGCTAAATTTAAGGTGTCAGTGCGCCCTTGTAAACCTAAGTCAGGCTTCGAGCGGTTAATCACCAACGCCCAGGCAAGGGCAGACACGACACCATAGCCACCATCAGGATCACAACAGGTTGGTTCGGGTTGCATTCCCTCCTTCCTTCAAACAAAAATATGACAGTGCAGATAGAGCGCTCTCATTATCATGACATCTTGATCATTAGAAACATTCTCTTGCCTTTACTATTCGAATGTCCTCACGCGTATGGATTATTCAAAAGTTCCAGCTGCTGAGGCTGCGGCTGCGGCTGCTGACCCTAAGCCACCCCCAAACCTGCGCCTTTCCGGATGGCGACTTGGCAGCTTTATGGCCGCTTCTGTGGCATGGATGGTCTTCATCATCAATATCAGCATCTTCTTATGGATGTGGTCACGCTCGCCCATCAATGGTGGCAACGGGGTGGTTTTCCAAGGGAGTTGCAAAACGAGCAACGCGCTAGACATCTTTATCCATCTACTGATCAACATCTTCAGTACTTGCCTCTTAGGGGCCAGCAATTATTGCATGCAATGCCTAAACGCACCAACTCGAGACGAAGTCGATAAGGCTCATTCTGAGAAGAAATGGGTCGATATCGGTGTTCCAAGCTTTCGAAATCTGCGCTTTATGACGAAGAGTAAATTATTGATGTGGAGCTTGCTTGCCTTGAGCTCAATACCTCTCCACTTGTTGTGAGTATCAATAATGATTCCTACATACTACTTAGAGATGACCTGTCGCTTACATGATTGTGGTTCTTAGATACAATTCAGTCGTTTTTAAAACATCTCAAGCCAATCAATATTCGGTCGCCCTTGTATCGCAGGACTTCTGGGCCGGTGCACCGTGGATTTCCCCCTGCAATGATACTGATGAACCTATGCAATATCCATGGGAATTCTATGACTCTGTATCAGAATGCCAGGCAGAATTCGAACAATTCATTCCAAGTCTATTAGGAAGAGTACAACTGAACAGCTCTAGCTTTCAGAAACTCACCGCCTCTGATTGTATCGAAGCGTACGAAACCGACTTTGAAACTGGAAGAAGTGATGTTGTCCTTGTTTCGACAGCTCACAACGCAAATAATTCCCTTCTATTTAGCCAATCTTCTTCCCCATATCTGGTGGGCGACTCTCCCACAACGAACCATTACCAATGGATGTGTTACTTCTCATCAGATCCTTGCGATATCCCATCCCCGAACGAAGCCTCAACTTGGAACATAAGTGGTTATCCGATCGATTATTGTTTGAGCGAGCTTACTGAAAATCAATGCGAGCTTCAGTTCAACGTTCTTATCTTGCTTGTTGTGGCTATCTGCAATCTGGTTAAAGGAGTACTTATGACTTGGATGGCACTGAGATACGAGTCTCCCAGATTGATGACGCTAGGCGATGCACTGGCATCGTTCTTGGATACTCCGGACTCGAGCACAAACACAATTTGTATGATGTCCTCTAGAAATATTCGTCGAGGGAACTGGAAAAGCCCAATCCCTCAGAATTACTCAGGGAAGAGAGACCGATGGTGGAGATCGGTATCTAAACTTCAGTGGCGGACTTCGAATACCATGTAAGGATCATATCATCACTAGTTTTCAAGAGTTTCAATCTCCCAGACCGACCTGGAAGTTCTAGAGGCAGTGCTATCGGGGCCGGGCAGCTTGACGAACAGAGGCCATTGCCTAAGATAGCGTGCCTGGAAAGTCCAGGCTAGGCTAGAAGATTGAAATCCCTGGCAGCTAAAACAGAACAAGTATGCTAATAAGAAAACAGGTTCTTCATTTTCTTTCTCGCTCTCTTAGCTATGCCCATATATTTTATGGCCGGGTTGAGCATGTCTCCACTTGATTCGCCTTTAGGGAGTGCAAACCTTGCTATAGGCACAGCAGGGATACCTGGGGCAGCAGACAACGAAGATTCAAGCCTGTTCTACAATATTCTCGTCGCTAATGCACCTCAACTTGGGTTGTCAATCTGGTACCTCTCATTCAACACTTTTCTCACTTCACTATCAATTGTCCGAGAATGGAACGGGTTCAGCAATGCAAAAAAGGCGTTGCGGGTTTCACAAGACCCTTCAGGTTCTCAGACCTCGACTCGTTTCTTGTCCTTACCAACTCTGGACTCGGCATTTCTCATGATAACTTCAGCTTTAATTCACTGGCTTATGTCAGAGACCTTTTTCCTCGTTCATATCGACGTCCTGGACCCTAATGGAGACCCAGTCCCGTCAGATTCAGTGGATGTCATTGGGTATAGTATTCTTGGACTAATGATTTTGTCGATTATTTTCACGGTCCTGAACTTTATTACTTTGATGCTGGGCTGGTTCAGACGATTTCCTGCTGGCATGCCGGTCGTGGGAACTTGTAGCGCGGGAATCAGTGCAGCGTGTCATCCGATAGGAGAAGGAGACATTAGTGAGAAGTTGGTCAGTTGGGGAGAGGTTAGTGGACAGGACCACGAGGGACATTGCTCTTTTACTAGTAGAGAAGTTGGGATGCCAGTAATAGGTCACGTCTACGGAGGCCAATACTGCGAGCAACTTCTAAGGCCGCGAGCACCAAGCTTAGGCGTGTTCGAGTTCGAGGTCGACTCGGATTATGGAGGTGAGGCGGTAGTAAGCGCATGATAAAGGCTGGTTGGATTCACAGACTTAGACATAATAAACGTCGACTTACACAAAGATGAGTTGCAAATTGTAAGGTTTCTGAGAAGATCCTGATCACAATCTGGCAGTGGTAGAATTAATGTTATTTCCGTAAGCACTAAGAACAGCTCAGTACTGTTTATTGCAAAGGAGGGATGAGTGCAACTCCCACAGGATTTACAACTGAGGAGAGGTCCACGGCTTAAATTTTAAAATAGGGTGCGTGAAAGACGAACGGGCCCTATACTATAATACACGCTTTGAACTGTTGAACGTCCTTATTGCGGCTTTCTCAGTACTGCAAATGAAAAGAAGATACTATACCCTTTCAGAAAAGACACCTTGGCTAGTCTCCGATGCACAGTAACGGAGCTGGGAGACAATTTGGTACCAGCATTGCAAACACTCGATATGTGGGGGTTTCAAGTTCCTAGCTATTTATCGCATGCCAATAGTCCAATTTTCTCAAGAAATATTAATAGTGCGATCTTGAAAGAAGTTGTCAACCTAAGATATTGCTATAGAGAATATGCAGAAAATCCTACTGCCGAGTGAATACGCGCTTGGCTTTCGCCACTAGAGTCCGAAAGTCGCTTGGCTGATATCTTAGCTAAAAGAGCTGACGGTACGAGCGAGTCGTCGCCCTTAGAGAGGCGATAGGCGATACACGTGATTCAAGGGTCTGTTCTAGAGCCGTCACATCTATAGCCTTGTCTAAGCGGCATCCTATAGTGGCGACTCAGCCGCGACATGGAGGAGCTAAGAAGAATATAGTTAAATCGATGCGACTCGAGTATGGCTACATATGCAAAGTCCCCTCGCTGCCTAGTTTTGAGGCCCGCACGTCAGCAGCCTTGTAAGTGAGATGCATGGTCGTTAAGTCTGCATATGCAGAATAGGGAGCCGTGCAGGACGCCTGTAGCGACCCCCCATATCCGCTCCTGATTGGTCCGGCGCCCTCTAGTGACTCGCGTGCATATGGCACGAAGAAGGCCGGACCAAATAAGCCCTCTGAACCGGCTGCTCTCATTTGCTAACCTAGAGTCCAACGATGTAGGAATATCCTACGTGCAGCACACATATCTCTGCTTTTCTCGTGTATCGTCTAGGCCAAGCAATTGGCTCGGATCGTATCGGTTGATAGTACGGACGAGGGTAAGAGCCATAAGCATATTTTGAAAAGGGTTATATATACCTCTCTTTACTTCCCTCTATTCGATAACTTCCTTCGTTCCTTCACCATCATATTCTCGCTCCTCACGGCTTCTTTTAAGGATCTGATCCCCCGCACCATTATTCAACCCAACAGACGACTACCAGACCATTATCCCCTCTGCCCCTCATCAGACATGGAGGCTGCTACGCTCGACAGTGTTTCCTTTTCGGTCCTTGACGCGATTCCCAATCGTCCTGGGCGCCAATACGCCTACTACAGAATCCTGGTGGCGTCGTCAGCGATTAAATACCTTGCCTTTCTTCCTCCAAAGCCCATATTCGCTGCAATCCCCGATGTTCGGGGCGAGAGGCTCGGCTTTACAATCGTCCCGAGAGGCGACTGGAACGTTGGCCACCTCGAGCATGACACGGTAACTGATCGGCTCGTCTTACAGAGCACGGAAAAGAGGGCTCTGCAAGGGGTGGCGGACGTATGGCACCTAGCCCGAGTAGACTGCCTCTCTCTAGGCGATGCACTGCCTCGCGACGAGCTGCAATGCGCCTTGAAGATGAACGCGGCAATATACCCAGGCCAGTTTGGCGCCAGCCAGGTGGTAGTGAACATGGAATGCTACCCCGATGATATCTTTGGAGTGATCCAGGAGACCCGAGTCCACTCTCAAATCGACGGGCACGGCATTGGGCCAAAGTTCCTCGGCCATGTCACGGAGAATACGGAGCGAGTATGTGGATACATGCTCGAGAGTCTCCCCGCCCGCCCCGCAACCATCGACGACTTGCAAACATGCAAGTCGGTTTTAGCCAAGCTGCACGACCGCAAGATTGTCTATGGGCACTTGAGCTCACAAAGCTTCCTCATCGTGGACGGCCAAGCACTCTTACATGGCTTTGGGGGCTCATTTGCGACAGACCACCAGCCCCTTTTCGAGAGAGAGATGGATAGCGTGGAAGATGTGCTGCGACGCGGCTCGCCTTCAACCCAGCATTTAAGTGACGAACTGTATGCTGGGATCTTTGCGATCTCCCAGCGGGATGATGGTGTCCACCCGGAGGTGATAAGGCAAGCGGCGGAGCATGGCAAGATTACCATCACCGAGGAGGAGCATCGGGGCTTGCTTCGCGCCCTTCGAGAGGGGATTCGAGAGACCCAGCGCTACACCAGGCCTTTTAAGGCAATTATTAATAAAGGGGCCTTCAGCTCTAATCTTTAGAGAAAGTGTTTTTTCCTATGCTTTCGCGCTCTTATCTATTTATATTTTAGCCTGCACTTCCTCCCTTACGGATAAACAAGCAAGACACTCGTCACTTCGACTATAGTTTACTAACTCACTAGCTCTCGAAAGAGGGAATCTTTATTTCTATGTTTCCCCCTTCCACTACCTCACTACGATCCCTTACAACTTCCTTTAGCTTATGATCCTCCTCCTCCTTACGTGTAACTATTAATATAGTAAGGAAGAGGATAGCTTCTAATATGAGTCGTGACAAATCTTACATAATTGTGACATCGTGATATAATAGGAAAGCTTATCCTTTAATAAGTGTAATAGGGAAGTGAGAACGGCCACTGTTATAATATCTTAATAGGCTCAAAAAGGTGGCTATGTTATAGGCAAAGTGATTTTTAAAGTTCTATAGATAGGTAGTATAGAAACTATAACCGATTCTTAAGGGAGCTAGAAAGGGATCTCCCCACGCGTGCCCCGTCCACTATCGCTCAGAAGATAGTAACCACTCGCTCGACTAAGCAACTCAGAATCTCATCCACCCTTTCTTCCGTAGTTGTTAATTTCCCAACACGAGTGAACTGACCCTCCCCTACTGATAGAAGCAGCAAACCCTCCAAGTCGCGAACCAACCCTGATGATTGAATGTAGATGGGCAGAAAGAAGGCTTGTTGACACACAGGGCCCATCTTTTCGGTAACGTCATCTAGATAGATTGACGTCGGTTCGTCTTCTGAAGGAGAGAGAAGAAATCGCTTTGAATGCTGTAGACGATAATTTACTTGAAGTGGTTGGAGGTTGTTCGAGATGAAAACATCGGCAGCTTCAGTCCAGTTACGACCAATGCAAGGCCAAATCCGGGTGGCTAGACCTAACTTTCCCCGAACAAGAAGGGAGCCTCCCGTTACCTGTCCAAAGGGGTTCTTTCCACTAGCGAGCGTCATGTTGACATTCAGAATGTCAAGACACTCCCCTTTGCGATGCAACAATTTGTGTACTTCATACATACCATCCGGATACTTAACGGCCCCTTCAACTGAGGCCCACGGCCACGATGGCGCGACATAACCTTCTGGCCTGAATCCATTTGTGGTGTTCCATAATAGTTCATGAGGCAAGTGGTCCCTCCAGAGCCCTGCAGCGTAGTCACTCCCGATCAGGGCGTGAAACTGTCGAGAAATTCCCGACAGCGCAACAAGTTTGTCTTTCCGGAATGTGAGGTCGCATGAGGTGTACATTTCAACAATGCGTTGCCAGAAGTCGAATTCCATCCACTTCGCTTGATCACCATAGTCGACAAGGTCTTGCCCTGGAACCAGATCTTTGACATGAGCATCCCCAAGGATTCCAACCCCACAGAGACCCCGTTTTATGCCCATGGAAGGCTCTCAGATGCGCGTAGTTGCCGACACTCCCAAAAAATTTGTTCCTTTGCAAAGTGAAGCACACGCCGTGAGAGAACTCGTTCTTGCAGTACCCAACCTCGCTTGTTCAATGACGCCCACTCCACACCTTGTATCCAAAAGTTTGCTCGAGCGATCCTCCAGGAACCTTGGCGGCCAGGAGGGGCTGTAATAGACATTAAATCCACCCTGGAAGGGTCACGCCGAAAGAAACAGCCCTGACTACTTTCTTCTGCGCCAGCCGCCGAGATGTTGAGCAAACCGTTCATATAGACTCTATCCATCAAGGCCGCCTCATGAGTCCAGTCGTCTTCATCATCTTGAATTATACACAGACTATCAATCCATAGATATCGTATTCCTAATTTTCTAGTGATCTGGATTGCATCCACGAAAGTTTGCGGCAAGCTTAAAAGCTCGATATCACTGCACAAGTGGACAATGTTTTCGCGTGTCAACTTGAATTGAGAGGAAGAATCTGAATCCCAGCGATGGCTCAAAGTTGTGTACTGGATGTTCCGGGAGCTCTCATTGTGCCCTGCTGGCATGATGCAAAGTCGCAATTTCTGTTTTTCCTCGAACGGGAGGACATCAATCAACCGAGTAGGAGCCCATGACGAATCGAGATGAGAGTTGCAAGTGGAGTGGTGATATTGGCGTTGTGAAAGCCAAGTTGCGATAAGCATGAGCGAGGACTGAGAGTCAGTCCTATCTTCTACTCGCGGGCGAAACAGCCTGGCTGAGGATGAGGCCTCTTGTCACTCACAAATGAATCAGCATTATTTGCATCCTCATCATGCACAAGGGGCGGCGTTGCAGCATAGACGAGCCCAAGATGGCTCATGCTCTCCAAATCAGTGTCAGCTGCGGACAACCATGCCGAGTCGTGATATATCTGTATCTCATCTGAGCTGCCGATGGTTGTTCTCGTAGAGAACACCACGCAGGGATAGACGCTATGTATTAACAAATATTTGGATTGTTTAGCAAAGATTCGCATTGGTTCATTGATGGATTGGGAAAGTTCAAAGCACCTCTTTAAGCGACCCAGTCAAGGGGCTGCAGATCAGTGCTCGGAGCAGCCACTGTCAGGATTACGACTAAAATGGAAGGTGGAAAGGCGTAAATACACGATGGAATCGATGGATTTAGTATTAGCCTAATTGCTTAGGATAGATGGTTTATCTAGATGCGCTTAGTGTACATATGCCTAATCGGGCTTACCTAAGCCCCTGAAGCACGCTAAATCTGACAGCCACATCTTCACCGACTCTTGGAACCTCCTCACTGAAGAGGCTCTCTATCAGTTTTCTCTCCTCACAACAACAACAAGAGATGCAGAATGGGCTTTTTCCGCCAACATACCATCAACGCTGCTTAATGGCGGCCATTGTGTGGCCCTCACCACTAGCATCGGGAGGAACGGCTGGATCAGATCGAGATGCGCCGAGCTTTGAGGTAATTCACTCAATTTCTTTCTGTAGAACCGACATCTTACGATAGCAGGATCAGACAGAGGCTTCTCGATCGAAGACAGCGGAGAGCTCGTGCAAGCAGAACAGCCACGACCCAGGATGATAATGACTTGGGAGGTTCTGTACACGATAAGGAAATTTATTTTGGGATAAGGATGAAACACAAGGACAATACCGGCATTCTTTTTATCAGCCTCTAAAAGAGTCAGATGAGATCCGTCTTCTTCATCTCTCTCCTGGATCGAACGAAGATACGATAAAATGCACGATCAAGCACGGAAGGTTGTCACAGAAAGTTTCATATGAGGCGCTCTCATACATGTGGGGATCGGAACTTAAGACTCAAACTATCTGCATTAATGGGTCCGAGATTTCAGTCCGAGAGAATCTCTGGTTAGCGCTGCAACACCTTCGCTGGACATCGGAGGCCAGAGTGCTATGGATCGATGCTCTCTGTATTCACCAACAAAATGTTCATGAACGAAATCACCAAGTTTCACAGATGGGGAGAATATATAACAGAGCGAGAAGAGTTATTGTGTGGCTTGGACCTTCGGATTCCGGAAGCAAGATCTTTTTCGGTCTGCTCTCTCGTGGAGGGACAACTTACGTCTCACTTCTCAGGGACATCAAAATTACCCTCGAAAGAAATCTAGGTGTTCCCATTCCTGAAATACATTCTGTTTTTTCTCGGCCTTATTGGAAGCGACTTTGGATTATTCAAGAGGTCCTACTGGCTAGAGAACTTATAATTCAGTGTGGCAACGATCATTGCAGCTCATCATTATTATCCTGGTTTGTAGGCCACAAATCTCATCATCTTCGCAACATCTCGACGGAACTTGACGATCATCTACCAAATCAAGACTTTAGGGGCATTGTGAAAACCATAACTGCTCTAGAGAGCACGATTCCTGTACGGTTCATTCGACAGCGGCTCGGGCCCTTCGGCAAGTTCGAAAACGATGATGTGAAATCTTTGGTTGGCTTCACTCTATTTCAACTGTTCTCAGACTACGAAGATGCCGAATGCGTAGATCAAAGAGATAAAATCTTTGGTCTTTACAGCCTAGCGCCAAATTGTTGTAAGCTCGTTAACACAATCGACTATTCGTTAACATGGGGGGCGGCTTTGGAGAGACTTATCCGACATCAAATAGAAGTCCACAATTCTCTGCCCAAGCATCCCCGGCCATTGGATCTGGAGGTTGCACATATGCGGAATTTTTACTGCCTAGCCAGTTCTTTCTGGTATGGATCTCGTGCTCTAGAGGCAGAGCTAAGATTAGACGCTTTTGAAACGTTTTCTAAGTCCTTCACACATTGGGCAGACCCTGGCCAGAAACCACGAGCAAAAGAACTCGAATATCTTGAACTGAATGGCTATGCAAGAGGACGTGTATGTTTTGTAAGCTCTCCGCTTGGTCGGGACCCCGGTGATTTTCCACCTATTCCTAAACTCACCTCGAGGCTCAAACTTCAAATCGAATATATCTGCAGCCTTTGCCTTAACTCAGAGGCTCGCCATCCATATGCCACAACCGAAACAGACCTTGTGGGTACTGTCGCGACTTGGCTTGAATGGTTTGACCGGGTAACCTTCAAGTTTGAGAAGGGCAACTGCAGCCTGCTTAATTTGCCCTCAAAAGATGCTGCCGAGGATTGGGGTGGCAATGACCAAACTGCCTTACCCGACGACTCGAGTCTGGAAGCGAATTTCTGGCAGCTCCTTCACGCTGCCCAGAAAATCTCATCAAATAGACAAGTACTAGCATTCGAAGAGAATGGACTCATATTCTTTGCGCCCGACGATATTGAGGTTGGGGATCTCGTCTGCCAGTTTCCAGGGTCAGATGTTCTGGCAGTTATCCAAGCCAAGGACCACATTCCAATAATGGACAGGATCTCTGCAGCTAATATATGGCGAGTGATCAATTTTCTTGCTTCGCCATCTAATATAGCGGCCGAAATATGCGGGAGAGCGATGAAATTTGAACGATCAGGAGGTGCTTCGCATACTATGTCGTTTCAGGCTGGACCTACATCCGTGAAAAAGCTCTGCAAAGCGTCACAGACACCAAATGGAGAGCATAACATACTTCAGACGAATTTGGAGTAGAATCAGATGCTTTTGTAGTACATTCCTGTAGAAACTTGGCAATGGAAATGCTTCCACATACTTTCCATTGACTTTGTTCGAGGCCGGATTGATACAATGTAGTCTCCCGCTCAATTGTTTTATTTTAACAAGAATTTAAAGAGGCATGCGCGCGTGCAGATATCGTTCACTATTCTTGAACAATTTTGACCGTGATAAAATGATTTCTCATCTATGATCTCAGTCAGAACATTTTGAATAACGAACTTTTAATAATCGTATCACGTGACCTGTCAAACAAGTCACCACTACACTAGTAACCCTTATAACGGAATAATATATAGCTACCCATAGTGAGAAGTAATAGAAGAGACGAATATATTACTTATTATATAGTAGAGTTTCGTGAATTAAACTACGGTGAAAAACCCACCGTATTCTAATATTACTAGTTACCTCAAAGGGCTAAAGCCACTAATTACCAGTTACGTGCTCTGATAAGAGGGATTCAAATTTTTTTTCAGTAGGAATTTTGGAAGAGAGCAGAAACAGATTCCCGAGCAATCGGGAAGGAAACTGTAGCAGGGGTACACAAGAGACCAAAATGGGTTCTACATCATAGTGCTCAGGATACTCAGGATACTCAGGCTCTACTCAGGCTCTGCTCACTCTCGGCTCAGGTTAAAGCAGCAGTTACTCACATCTGCAGACTAAAGCAAAACCAGCGACAGGGAAAATTAATCATGAGTGTATGAATACAACACGGGGAGTCGAGTAAGTTTGCCTCCGCCAGCTGTGCTGCCCGGCTTCCGGTTGAGAAGAAAATAATACACCACTTCTCATTCCCTTGATGAACAATGAATGACAAGAGATAAATTGTTGTGAGGTGATTATGGGAGCTTTAGGGCATGCAATAAAATACTAGAATAAATGCCTTTGCTCATGATGAAGTGGCAGAGGTGTGGTATTGAGTTGCTTGCGATGCTTTTGCTCCCCACGAGATGCTGCTTCATGGAAAGTTCTTCTTTTTATTTTCATTGAGTTAAATTACTTAAAATGTTCGCAGCGACTTTCATCCAGGCCTGAGAAGTATATTGTGCGGAGACAACGGCATAAAGTCATGGGAATATAGGGCACATGGGCCGTCGCAGTGCTGCGGGCGGGCTGTAAGAGGCCTGCATCACACTATAAACCCCTATAGGTTCAGGTCCTGCACCCTAAATCAAGGCTGTAAGACATTTAGAAGGGCTTGGGAGATCTTTAGGGATTATAGCGTATTTGATAGGGTAACCACTACGCTCGGACACTATAAGGCATACTATAATAGGGCTCTTTAGCGGATATCCCCTATAAGTATAGGGGACAGCCCTTAAAAAGGTGTGGTATACCTTGTACGTGGCTTACAGCGTAGCTTTAGGGCCATGGCCTAAAAATATAGGGAGGTTTAATAGAAGATCGGGGTAGAAACTAGCCTTAAAGGTCACTGGGAGCCCTAGAATTCCTCATGTGCCCTATTTCCATGACTTTATGCTGCTGTCTACGTACCCACAGAATCAGTTCAGGGGATGATTGACAGTGTGAGTGTTTGGCACTAATATTTCAAGTGAACGCTACCTATCCGGAACTTACGGAGTATGAAAGAACGAGAGAAGAGAGAGGTGGAACATGCACTAAGCACATAGTTGGGGTGTGTGGATATTGGCTTGCTGGATACCCTCTAGAGTTCACCGTTGGGCGGATTTTATGCCTTCCTGATAGAGATGACCCTAAGAGAGTGGTTCAAAGTTCATAAATGAGCTGGGGGAGATTAACTTGTCTTATCTTATTTAAAGTACCACTCTCAGTCAGTTCATCAAGCGGGGTTTCGGGGTCTATATAGCTCCGCGAATCACCACTTTCTCGGAGGTCAGATCGAAATTCGTTGTGTGTTAGTAGCATGTCATAAACAAGCCCCTTTTCACGCACGCTTCGATTGACGGCCTTCAACGCAAGTGCTGCAAGCTGTTATGACCAAATTTTCACTTTATGGCGATGGCGATAGCGATGAGAAACTATTCAGGGTGACGACAAGCCAATTATGCGAGAATCGACCCCTGAATTCCGAAGCATTACGTCATTCAGCCTTGATTCAACCGCACTGCTTTTGCTCCGAGCTTTATCAAAACCGCCTTCACATCGATCATTTCATTCGCTTTAATTCACGTCAATTTCTTTTACATTTCGCCGGGAGAAGGGATCACAATGCCTCCTCTAGAGGAAGTCATCATCATCGGCTCTGGCTGGGCGGGCTCGACGCTAGCAACTTCCCTCGACGAAACCAAATACACCATCACAGTTATCTCACCTGAGACAACCACACCCTATACTCCCCTCCTTGCAAGTGCAGCGTGTGGGCTATACGACTTTAACATTGTTGAAACCCCTATAAGACATACAAGCAAGAAGATTAAGTTTGTGAAAGCTCAAGTGGAGGATATCGATTTCAAGGCCAAGGCCGTGAATTGTATACCGGCTTTTGTTGATCTGCCTGTCAAGGACTTTGTTTTGAGCTATGACATCGTGGTTATTGCCCCGGGAGTGAGTTCTCGAATCTCCCCTGCAAGATCTGATTCCGCTGATCTTTTACCATCAGAGCACAAACAACACTTTCAACACTCCCGGCGTTGCCGAACACGCAGTCTTTCTCCGGAACGCCAAAGATGCCATGAAAATCGCTTCTCGAATCCAAGACTGCTTCGAGAAAGCATCTATCCCGGGCCTCACGGAGGCCCAACAGCGCTCTCTCCTCCATTTCGTCATCGTCGGCGCCGGCCCAACCGGAGTCGAGGTATCGTCTGAACTCTCTGATCTCTTCGCGACCTCCTACGCCGCTCTCTACCCACACCTGAAGCCATACGTTAGCATCGCAGTCCACGATGTGGCAAACCAAGTCCTCTCCGGCTTTGACACGAAGCTGCAAGATTACGCCATGTCCAGCTTCACAAAACGAAATGTGGAAGTATTAACCAGGAGCCACATCGAGCGAGTAGAAAAAGACTGTCTCTGCACCAAAGAGAATGGTAAAATCAACGCAGGACTGGTGATCTGGGCAACAGGGAATAAGTCCACCGCACTTGTCGATTCTCTCGCCGTGAAGAAAACTCCCCGGAACCCGCGGATCCTCACTGACTCCTTCCTGCGCGTCTACACGCCGTCCTCCGAACTTCTCCACGGCGTCTACGCCATCGGCGACGCAGCAGACGTAGAAGATGCCCGTCTACCTACTACCGCCGAAGTAGCCTGCCAAAAAGCAAAATATCTCGCCAAACTGTTGAACGGAAAAGTAGAAGAAGAGTTTCGGTACCAGCAAGCGGCGATTGTGGCGTATTTGGGACAGAATGATGGGGTGGTGAGTGGGAAGAAGGATTACTCGGGTCGGCAGGCTTGGATCGCGTGGCGGAGTAAGAATTTCCTTTGGACGAGGACGTGGAGACAGAAAGTGTTGATTGTTATTGGGTGGGCGCTGGATTTGGTGACGGGGAGGGCGATTGCTCCGAGATGAGGGAGAGAAAACGGGGGCGACAGTTCTCTGCTCACTGACTCCTTGGATATAATTTATCTCATCATGACTGCTTATTATCTGCTGTTTTCATATCGACGGCAAATGCAGCGTCCGCACATTAGTAAATACATCCCGACTATAACTTCCACCTTCTCTCCCCACCCCCGAATTCTTCATCCCCCCAAACGGCGTCCCCAACTCCCTGACCAGCCAACAATTAACCCACACCAACCCTGCCTCAATTCTCTCCCCAACTCTCCTCATCCTCGCTCCATCCTTTGTCAACAACACACTCGCAAGCCCATTCGGGTTATCATTAGCCAACTCAATCGCCCCTTCCTCACCCCAAAACGGTGCAATTGTCACCACGGGGCCGAATATCTCCTCCTTCATAATCCTGCTATCTGTCGCTATTTCTGTAAGAACTGTGGGTTCTATCCAGTATCCCGCCTTTGGATGCTCCTCTGGTATCGAGCCGAGGTGAAACTTCCCCTTTTCTTGCTCCGCGAGGAGCAGGTAGGAGCGGATCTTCTGGTAATGTTGCAGGGATACTACTGCGCCCACTTTACCGCCAACTTTGTAGTTCTCTGACACATAGCTCGTGAACATCTTTAGGAAAGAATCAAAGATCGTTGATTGCACATATATCCTCGATCCGCACAGGCAGATCTGCATTATCAGCAGCGTATGCCAAGTTTAGAGGAAGAAGAACATACCTCGCCCTGGTTCTCAAAAGCTGCCATGGCAGCAGTAGCAACTGCTTTCTCCAAATCAACATCATCGAAAACAAGAGTTGGATTCTTGCCACCAAGCTCGAGCGAGAGGTGCTTGTAGACATCGCCTGCGGTGTCTTTCCTGATCTGAATGCCGGTTGCTGTACCACCCGTAAACGAGATTCCTTTTACTTTAGGGTGCTTGACTAATGCAGATCCGGTTGTTGCACCGTCTCCAAACACAATATTGAGAACACCGCTTGGCAACTCAGCTTGTCGTACTACCTCCGCAAGCACTGCATTTATCAGCAGCTTAAACTTCATTGAAGAGATAAACTCACAGAAAGCAGTCATGCTGGTAACCTCACTTGGTTTTGCAACAGCTGTGCACCCAAATACTAAGCATGGAGCAATCTTCCATGTCAACAGATACAGAGGCATGTTCCAAGGGGAGATGAGCGCGAACACTCCCGCAGGAGATCGATGCTCGTACGTCAACGCTACCCCATCAATCATCCTCACCGAAGATTCCTCATGCGAGATAAGAGTCGAGAAGTACCTAACCCCACATGGTCAGTAAATCATCTTGGATTTTCAGAAAGTGAAGCAGTACGAAAAATTCGAAACAGCGCGATCAACCTCTACCCTAGCCCGCTCCACCGTCTTCCCCTGATCAATACTCTCCCACACAGCAAACAGTTCTCGATTCTCCTGAATCAAGGCCGCGATCTTCTGTAAATACTTAGATCTTTCAGCCCGCGTCCTCTTCCTCCATCCCTTGAACGCGGTTTCTGCTGCGAGAACGGCATGGTCGACATCTGAGGCGGAGCTGAGTGGGATGTGGCAGTACACCGTGCCCGTTTTTGGGTTGAAGGAATCGATGTGATTTGGGGAGGTCGGTGATATGAAGGTGTTAGATATGTAGTTTTGAAGTTTGAGAGGAGAGTCTTTGTTGTGTGTGAGGTAAAAGTGTGCTTTTTCGAGAGTGTTGCATTCCCATAGGGCTGAAGAAAGAGGGGAGGCCATGCTTGATGGCGCTAGAGGTGGGAAGCTTCCAAGTGTGCAAAAGTTTCAGAATAAAAGGAATGGGTTGAAATTCTAGGGACTAGATTGATTGGTTTGATGCAAGGGAAAGAAGGGAGGAAGGATGGTTGCTTTAGACACGTGATGCTGCGGAACCCCACCTTTACCCACGTTCAAGAATTACGGACCGCATCCGTCCCACTCTTGTGACTTATCACATCGCAACTTTGATAAATTTCCACTTAAGATGCAGCAAATCCACCGCACATGGGCAAAAAAAATTTCATCGAGGTGATAAATCCGAGGAGTAGTTCCACCTGTCATCACCGACTAACTTTGATAACTCACTCCTTCGTTCCCAAACAACTTTTGAGGGTTTCCAAAAACCAGGCCCCTATCCGCTCGCTAAGGCGAGCGATCCGCGGATCGACATCCGCATCCGCGTCCCACTCTCGCCACTTTCACAGCCCACTCACAGCCCGCTCAAGGTGCAGGCTTGCTTCCCATCATTTTTCCAGAAAGACTTGGGCCTTGCCTGTGCTCCTGTGAATCCTTCGAGCTTGCATTTTCAGGGCATCGATCATCCAAAATGTCGACCAATGGCACCCCTTTCTTCCTGCCCGCCTCCTCAGCCCAAGGTCTCGCCAACTACCCACACGCCCGCACTGTCCACTCATCATCCACTCAAAAGACAATATACATCTCCGGCACATCCTCGCGTCGAGGTGACGGCACATACGCTGGTGTCAGCACTTCCTCATCTGGCTCTTTCATCCTCGACATACGGGAGCAAACCGCTGCTGTGCTCGAGAATATCGGAACGATTATCAAGGGGGCAACGGAGGGGAAATGTGGATTGGAGAGTGTGGTCGATGCAACGGTTTTCTTGACGGATATGAAGGATTATGCGGGGATGAACGAGGTGTGGAATAAGGTTTTCCCGGTGAAGACGAACGCTCCGGCGAGGACGACGGTGCAGGTTGCAGCTTTGCCGAGTGAGAAGTTGTGTGTGGAGATTAAATGTACCGCTATTGTTGTTGAACGCAATTGAGAAAAGAAAGTCTTGGGCTTCAGGGAGTCGAACGTCTGTAGCAGTGTCTCGAATATTCAACTGCTTTGTTGGGCCCCTCATTCGGTTTCACGATGATACATTGCTTATGTTAACTTTACAAACCGCTCATTACGCCTAACCTAAGTCAATTTTCCGAAAAGACCCTCAATATGATCAGAAAGGCATTCGAGGATGACCTAACTTAGCTCGTGGGCGGTGTAACGTGCCCTTTCTTCCCATCCAGCCCGTTAAGCCTCCTGAACTCCCCGAATCTCTGTATGAAAGTGTCTCCAAACTGCTCCTCCAGGCCCAAGAAATTTATCGTGTTTCCAGATAACATCATAGCCCTTTCCTCCCAACTAAGGAACGAGTCCAGCTCTTCCTCCTCAGCTAACATCTTCCCGGCAACCGGCACTTCCCCAAGCGGGAACGGATAATCACTGCCCATCAACACCCTATCCTTACCGATCTTCTTACATAGATACTCCAATAAATCAGGGTCATGCACTAAACTGTCGATCCAAATATTGTTTCCAGAAGCAAGATGTTGCGTTGGTGAGATACCGCCCGCGTTCATAGCTACAAGATCAGGACGGCAGTTGTAGCCATGTTGAATTCTGCCTAGTAGTGTTGGAAAGCTACCCCCTGCGTGAGCGAAGCAAAACTTGAGACTTGGAAAGCGGTTCAGGACTCCAGAACATGTCAGACTGAGAATAGCCAGTGCTGTTTCCGAAGGCCTATGCATCTATTAACCTCAGATCGAAAATATTAAGGCAAGAAAAGAGGACTCACATGCCAACAAGCCAACTCGCCCAATACTTTCCCCACCTCTCCGGATTCTCCTTCTGTAACGAGTATCCCAGAGGATGCACAAAAATCGGGAAATCCAACTCCTCACACGCCCTCCAGAATGGATCTAGAGACGGATCATCAAGATTCTTCTCCCCAATCGTCGTCCCGATCTCCACACCCTCAAGCCGCAGTCCACGCGCTGCTCTCTTCAACTCCTCCACACTCGCATTCACATCCTGAAGCGGAACCGTAGCTAATCCCACGAACCGTCCAGGGTACTGTCTGCATAGGGAAGCGATGTGGTCGTTCAGATACTGTGCGAGCAGAGTAACAGGATGCGGATCTTCGTCGTAGAAGAATAAAATTGGGATTGTGGAGAGGACTTGGACGTCTACGCCTGCTTCGTCCATCTCTGCTAGTCTTGTCTCGACGGAGAAGCAATTCGGTTCCACGGTCCTGAAGAATGAGTCGCCGACGAACATATCAACTTTCTCCGGTGCTTTGGTACTTGGTTTTAGCTGCAGCCATGGTCGTGGGTTGTCTGGTGCGGAGAACGGGGAGAGATCCGGGAGTGTTGGGGGCATGATGTGCGTGTGCATGTCGATTCTGAAGAGCGATGAACCAGATACCCTATTCGAACTACCTATATTCCTTCTTGGGCTCCCATGGCCGCAATCGCAGCCGTCGAGACGCATCGGAGACATGACTTTTCGTGTTTGGCGGGGTTCTGGACGAGCTTTTGAGGTTTAAAGACCAGGAATGTGCTTTCGATGCAGTAAATATGTGTCAAGGACGCCACTTCTGCACCCCATTTCTGCACCCTGAGCCTGAAAAGCGATAAATTTACGAATGCGCTACCCCAGATATCGAGATTATGGGGTGTGCGGAACTTGATAGGTGGTCCATTCCGTCCCACTTCCTGCTCCGCCGGATGTGATCCGTGTCACGTGATATGTACAAGCAAATAAGTACCAATGTCAAGGAAGATTAAAAATTCGAGGTGGTTTTAGAGTTGAAGCTGACAGAAATGCTTAGACTCATATTTACTAATGTATGAAGTAGTGACATGTGCTAGACTTCTTCGCATCTGGAACTCGTGGAGTTAAAGAGCATGTCACTGGATTTGTGATATACTATGCATAATGGAGATTCACACAATTAATTTATTTAAAGAGGCAAAGTCACGCATATATTTTGTCTATCTAGGCTCCCGCTTGCCCAAAGCAGCCTTATTTGGAGAGTTTCTAGTCAGACTCCTTGAAAAACTATCCCACTTTTCTGAACGGTATATTCACTAAGGCCAGCGTGGTAGTGGTCTTGGTCGCAAATTGTATCGTCCCTGGTACCCTTCTGGGACTTTATTCAACCAGACTGGAAGCTTACTAAAGGGGTCAAGAGGTTGATTTGAAGGATATGGATTGCCTCCTCTGTCGTTCAATGACAGGGATGGTGTTTTAGGCGGAACAGAACTGTTGACGGCCTTGTTTGAAAGTGTTCCAGTATCAGGTAGGGCAAACCACTATTGCAGGCATCTTAAATTTTGTAAAATGGGATAGGAGGAGGAGGTCTTACGTCTTCTTTCGACTTAGCTTGTCTCTTGATAGAAATATACTGTCTGACGGAAGGATATTGGATAGAGTGGCAAGAGAAGAGGATGATTTCTTACGAGAAATAACGAGAGCATTCTACTAAGATTTACTCTTGAATCAACATAGACTTACTCTAATCGGAAATATTTAAAATCTGCTTGGGGTCGACACGATGCAGTGTTAGATTCAGAAGATGGGAGACTTTGTGCCCAATTATTTTCACTAATGTCCGAAATCCCATACACACAGAAACGCCTTCGGTTGACTACTTTCCTAACCATTCACGACTACGAGCACCCCGCTTCCAACCTGCTCCTCACATAGACCTTCAATCTGCAAGTGCGTATTCTACCATCGTCGCATCAGGGCCCGGGGCTAACGCCAACAGTTAGTGACTGAATTCCAACGCTCCCAACGGCGTGAACATAGCAAGATAAATCAACACTACGCACCGACGTCCAGATGCGCAACATCCGCAGACAACCCACGCTCACGCATGCCCGGGTGCTCAAGTGGCAGTGCTATGACACTGCCTAAAATGAAAAGTACCGGTAGTAAAAGCCTCATTCTGGCATTTGTAGTATTCGACTGTTTTGCTTGTAAAGTCTTTTCGGAAAGTGACAAGCGAATAACCGGTAATCGTTTTCAATCGCGAAGAGAAAACGGTAGTCGGGGAATTCAAGGGGCTGTTGCGGTATTTAAATGGGGAAGCTGTGTAACACCGTTGGAGGTGGACGTATGCTATTTGCGGAGAGGCTGCACGTCTTCGTATTCGCTTGGTAAACCACTTGACTCCTGGTCAAAGAGAAGTGGCTTGATTGTATTACAGTAGTACCTGCTTAGAATATCCTGATCATTTGTGCATTCAGCGAGGCAGCTTCAGCTTGGTTGTGGGGATTGTTGCAGAAATGGTAAGGATTCACTGGACGAGCTGAAGTCACTCTTTCGCCAGCTTCTTTGACTAAGGGAGTGATTGGAACACTTTACAATACACGTAATAGTCAGAGCACAGCACAAGAAAGAACAATACTTAAGTGATGACATGCTCGTACTTCTGCCGCGAATCCCAGTCGACAAGAACATACCAAATTACATCATGTCTCGTACCCAGGATCAAAACACCGTTCCTCAAGGCGGCAACAACCAAAAGGCTGCTCAAGGTCAAGCCACTTCACAGACACTACCTCAGGATACAAGATCGAAGTGTAGATTTGGAGGTTGCTGCAACCCGGAATGCCCAAGCGGCGTCAAAAAATGCTGGCACAAAGATCCACGAGAGTGTCCGTTTTTTCCGCACTTTAAGAAGTCAGCCATAGACTTGGAGGAGAGAGAACAAAAGAATGGTAAGGTTAAGTTAACGAAGGAGATCAGTTTGGAGGACTTGTAAGAGGAGCAAGTGATAAGGTGCAAGCTTTAGAGTTCTGCACTTGCAACGCCTGATCTTTTGATCCATAGGGATATTGAATACAAACTATGTGAAAGCCTCAATCTCGATATCGCTTCATAGATGGTTATTGAGGGCTTGTATGCTTCAAGGCAATTCTTCCGCCGCTTGGAATGCGCAATCCCGTTTACAAGTCAAATTATTGATTTGCCTGTCCTTTGTTCTACATGGCTACAGGTGAAACCTTGGTTGAAGATAGGTCTGAGGTACATTCAGCATTGGAAGTATGGAGTGATAGCCCACTGAATCTAAGATAAAGTACAAACAGCCACGATGATAGCGAGGTTAGACTTAAATGGCTATTTTCCAGGACTGCGGTGAGGACGAAGCCCGCGCAACTGTCAGAAAAGCAAGCCGCAAAGGCTTTAATTTGAGTTGAAAAGGTTGCCGTGTCACTGATAAAAGGTATGAATTTTGGTTCGTCATTCGCGGAGAATACGGGTTCAGCCGGCAACAAAATACATACCGCAGAATAGGAACTGGTCTAAGAGAGAGGGAATTTCCACCCTTGATGCTTAGCCTGGTTGTAAAATCTTGAGATTATACAAGAATAATTCAGCAGGACAGGAGAACTCCTCTGAAAAGGCCCGCCAGTAGATCCTCGGTTTGTCAAAAAGCTTCTTGATGTTGAGATAACCTTTTGTTGGTCTACTCTCGCTTGAAACGCAGAATGTGATCGGCTTCCGTACTGAGACGCATTCTGTCCCCTTTCGCTTCTATATCTCTTCTCCAGACACACCGATGCAAAGTGACCTTAACCCCGTCTATGTATGTTGCGGCCGTATCTCCAAGATGCTGGAGACTTCGTCATGAAACTGGTGCCTGACAAGTGGTATTCATGCCCAATGAAGCTCATTTCCACCCCACCATCAAGAGAGCGCAAAGCGGAAGTCGACTCCGTTGTTTCAATTCCTTGCTATTTCACCCTTGATCATGATTGAACGCCATTCCAGCCGCTGTCTTGGCGTGATCGCGAGCTGGCAAATAGCACACGGAATCCCTACCTGCAAAGCCCTATCTATTTGCGCACTATACAACAGGCAGATAGCCACCCTCGGTTGCGCGCATCGGACCAGTCACAGCATTGCTATGGTTGCACAAAGTCCCCCTTGTCAATATCTGCAGCCACAGCTGGTCCACCTTTCACAGTTGAGCGATTGTGAGGTGATAAAGCAGAGAGGGCGAATCGAGAACCGGTATGATTCTACTCCGCATTACACTCCTCGGAAGGGCTCGTATAAATCACATGAGCGGGAATGCAGGAGAGGGTTTCACCTCGGATTTTGTCGTGGGACAGATAGCGGGGTTAGATCTGTTGTTGCAGCAGGGCTGAAGATCTCAAAAGAGCTCAACCTCGCAACATCCAGCACCGCATAGTCCTTTTCACCTTCCGATCATAGCTACCAACTTCAGTTCCATAAGCTATCATGGCCGCACCCCAAATCCTCGACCCTGAGCTCCCATCCAAGGTCCTACACCAGTTCCCCATTCCGACATGGATCGAAAACCTAGCCGTCCGCTCTAACGGCGACCTGCTGGTTACTCTCTTGACAACCCCAGAGCTCTACCTCTTGAAGCCATCCGATCCAAAGCCTGTATTGGTTCACAAATTCGATGAAGTACTCGCATTGACCGGTATCATCGAGCTCAAGGAGGATTTCTTCTATGTCGGTGGCGGGAACTTCTCGATTCAGCCGTGGAATACTGGAGCAGACACGTACGCCGTGTTTGAGGTCGATTTGACCAGCTTCGACCAGGATGCCAAGGCAAGCGTGAAGAAGATTGCTCACTTGGCGGGTGTTGGACTTGCGAATGGATTTGAAGTGCTCTCCAAAGAACAAGGCACCATTCTGGTTGCAGATTCTGAGGTTGGTGTGGTCTGGAAAGTCAGCATCAACGATGGAAAAGTCGAGAAGTTGATCGATGTCGACGAGATGAAATCTCCTCCTCCACCCGCGTTGCCCATGGGAATCAATGGAATCAAAATTCGTGATGGATACCTGTATTGGAGCAACACGGGCAAGCAACTTTTCTGTCGCATCAAGATTGATGATGAAGGTAAGACTTCGGGCTCGGTCGAGGTCTTGGAGCGAGATATTATCATTGATGATCTCATCTTTGACAAGAAGGGTAATGCGTGGTTGACACATCATCCTGTGAACACGCTAGGCGTGTTGAAAGCTGGCGGTGGAGTCGTGACTGTGGTTGGGAAGCCAGATAAGCTTACCTTGCCTGGGGTGACAGCTTGTCAATTTGGGAGGACTTCATCGGATGCTGATGTTCTGTATGTGGTGACTTCGGGAGGAATGTCTGCTCCTGTGAACGGAACTGAGGTGGAAGGTGGGAAGTTGGTGGCTGTTGATACTACAAAGTTCGTTGATTGATTGTGTTTTACGAGTATAAATCAGTAATCATACTTTCCACGGTACAGTTGCCGCTTCCAATCTTCCCTACAAACCTCCGAGCAAGGTCATCTGGTAGCACCAAGCGGATCTCTCGTGGCCGATGTATCCACTTTACAGGGTCGAACTCCTTGGCTTCCCATAGATACTGCAATCTCCACGGCACGTTGATTTCCACCCTCACATTGACGAGGCTCTCCATTTCTGTGAAGTTCTTCCATATCGCATTCCAGATCTTGCGATAATAATGCTCGTTTTTCTTTGCTTTCTCTAGCTTCTCGAGCGGCATGGACGGATCATAGTTCTGCGGATAAGAAGGTGGCATCCACACACTGAGTAGAAGTTGGATATTTCGTATAGCATTGAAGCTCTCTGGAAGGAGAAGACGCGGAAGGAAGGCTATGACATCCGCTTGCGTTGTGTCGAATGTATTCTGTGAATGCACGAGTTCTATGGTCTCAGAATATCTAGAAAATATGAGGAGAAATCAAGATCAGAGCGGTGGAACGTACGTCTGGCGACAAGACAATAATACACCCATCACTCCGATCACTGGCTGTGGTCCTGGGCCTTTCCAAAGCCAAGCCAGGCATTGAGAATAGCAAAGCTCGTTCTCAGACCAGCATACCTTTCCCGTCAACTTTCGAGCTTCAATCCGCCAATGGATCTGCTTGCCTCCCACAACATAGCGCCAAATCATGTCTCTGATCTCTCTAGGAAGTCCCAGCAGCGGCGATTGACTGTTCATCTCGGAAATCTCTATCAATCTCCTCTTCCGCTTCGTCTTCAGAGCCTTCGGCAGTGGGGTCGTTCGGATGTATCCATCTCGCGGATCATACTCCTCCCAATGCAAGTCTGGCATCAACTTGCTGCATGTCCCTAAAATGGCCCAGGCAGCATACTGTAGGATTTGCCTCCCGGCCTGTTGTCGGTCGGGATATAAATTCTGGAGCAAGGAGCGTGGCATGTGAATTGATAAGAAGGAACTCTCGATTGAAACAGTTCACCATATAGAGGAGCATGAGGGGGGGGAAAATCAAGTTTTCAGGTGTTTCTCAGCTTCGTATCATGCGGGGTGAGATGCTGACGGATTGCCAACACAGCCACTGCAGGCTGATCACGTGAGTCCGTATTCGCATTGCCGCCCAATCATGACCCACTTTGAAGACCGCGGCTAGGATTTCACGTTTATCAATGGTGCCGGAAGAGTGATTTCATGTTTCAGTTTGTATTATTGCTTGAATTGTAGGGAAAGGGCTGAATATGGTGTGTTAAGGTGAGATCTCCCTCAGGTAAAGTCAGTTGACACTTCAGATTTCACGAAAGACTCAATCAGACCTGTTATGAAGAGGCATGAGACACACCAATCACTACTTGAGCATCCGTAAAGAAGAAGAGATCTTCATTAATGTTTCCATGTCATCATTTCGACCGAATTCGCGTGTCCATGGCGCAAATGTCGCCGATCAATCAAGACCCTTTGTGATCAGGCACGATGGAATACTGGTTCTATGAGTTCCAAGACTGTTAAATTGGGCAATAAAAGCCACCAAAGAATTATCCATTGGCTTGACTTCAACATGCTCCAATGCCAGTAGGATGTAGAACGGCTTTAATTGTGGAAGTTTCGGGTTTATGTCGCCCAAGGTCTAGAGCAACAGCTGTAGCATTCTCTTGAATCACTATCGATGGAGCAGCTCAAATTTTTGAACGCGAGAAATTCTTAACCGTGGTGAATAGAAGCATCACAGGGCTAGTGTGTTACGGACTAACGGAGCGACTAGTATCGATCTGCTTCGATGTTCAGAATGTGGTAAAGGGGTAATTCGAGGCTGTCCGAACTTCCGCATCCTGAAGAGAAGAGACAAAAGCCTTCAAAAGAAATAGAAGAGGTGGCTGCGATTAGAGATAATTTAGTGTCAAATTTCTCGTTCTGTGCCATGATTGAAGAGCCTTAGAAGGTGGTAAAGAAAACGATCCAGCTTTAGTCCAGGCAATCTGACCCAAGCGGTCTGACCTTGCCAAGAGTGGAAGTCACCTCGCATTGAGGTTTTGCTCTTTCCTTATTTTGTTTTGAGATTTCGCTCGGCGATGTGTTTTTTCTGAGCACGTAGGTGTGAAATGCACCTTCTCTTCTTGGGATTTGAACTTCTACAAACACACATCTTTTCTCCGTTGAACATCATGCATCAACACATAATCCATCGCATCAATAACATTATCGCGTGCCACAGCTGCCTCAATCGCATCCGTCCCGTCCCCTTCGTGGTCATGGCGTCCAATTCGAGCTCCCGGAGCAACTTCTCCAACCAAAACAACATTAACCCTGCGCAAAACATCGCAACCAACCACCAGCCAACAGGTCAGCCATCAAATTTGCGTGGACTACATATAAGTAGGAGTCACAGCCATGCTAATCGTTCCTAGCGTCTCCAGCTCTGATATCTTCGACCCATCGGAATCGCATTCTCCGGGAGTTCATGGCCGCGGATCCCGGAAAGCTTGATATAAGCTCCACTACCTACTTCCAGAACGACGATATAGATGCGATCGCCATGGCCATGCCGGCAGCATACACCAGTCATATCGCAGAGAGGATACGCTGGGGATGTGCAGACAGAAATGGTTATTGGGCGTATCGACCACCTACGATCTACGAGAGGGTCCCATTACCAAACGACGAAAGAGACGCTGGGAATATGCTTGCCAAAACAACTTTGTTTGTGACTGGCGACCTTTCGCCGGAGCAGGCTCTCGCATTTGTACCTGCTAGCCTCGTCCGTGAAGTTCAGTCTGGGAACCCTGCCCTGATAGCTGAAGTTGACGATATCGAACAAAAGATCAGAGCCGCTTGCAATTCTGCCAGGGTACGCCTTGTCAACAGACTGCTTGCGTGGGTTTTGTAAGTGCCATCCGTTTAGCAAAAGTTCGACACTGACCTATCAGCGCCACCGTTCTAGATCCTTCCGCCGATATAGACAATATGGAAAGCTCGGACCAGGATAGGCAGGTTTTATGGTGGTTAAATCGACTGAAGACCCTGAGCGTTGGCCAATCGTCTCTCACGGGAACAAGAGTCTTGATCTGGATCTTGATGCCTCTCTCTGCAGGTATCGATCTAAACTTCGCACTTGGAGCCAATAACCCAAATTTCACTGCAGATAAAAGAGAGATCCGAGAGAAGATGGCATCTTGTCTAGTCAGCTCGATTGGAAGACTTGCAGCGGTGGCTTGGTCATCTATAGTGCGCGAAATGGAACAGATCGGCCGTCCACCACAACCTTCAGTGCATATGAAGTTGAGAGGAGCTTTGTATAACCACTGGCAGATGCAGCAAAATGAAATTTGTGGCAAGATACTCGATCTTGACTTCTGGGCGGTTCCCGGCATCCGAAAGTGAGAGGAAGATTGACGCAGAGATGTGGTCAAACAGCAAGAGAAAGCAGAGCACTGAAAGCTCTCTGCGGGCGCGTCAACATGAATCAGTATGCGGAGAAACTAGCCCCATGGATGTATTTAAGTCACTGCGAAACAAGACACATGACGGAAGCAAGCGAGCAGAATGCAGAAACAGAGGCTTAATTATTGTATTATTCTTGTGGGGACTCAGCATCGCGCTAGGCCTAACGACCTGTTTGTGTCGTAACTAGGACTTCGTTCCTAAAGCCTTACCGTAGTACTTGACCTGCCTAGGTAGCCCGATAGAGAGGAGCATATCTTCCACTGTATATTCTTCCTCGTCCACCACTGATCTAAGAAACTCCCCCATACAGTCCGGCTGAATTTGAAGCGCGAATTCCACAAGATGAACGCAAACCTTAATCCAGTTCTCAACTCGTTTCGCCTCCAAGGTGCCTTCATGCTGGCGGAACTCTATCGTCCTTTTACTGCTCTGACTGTGCTGGGATAGCAGATTCCAGAAGTTATATGCCGAGCCATAGGATGGACACTCATCGTTGACGAGACTAATGACCTGATCCCCGGTCTTGCATTCAAGGATCCGATCAATCTGCTCTATAAGGAGTAATGGCTGGTCTGTCTCGAAATTATCCTCTCTGGAAAGAGGAGCGCTATTATAGAGACTATTACAAGCAGCGTCGTTGCTCCTGTAAAGGGGATGCAACAAATCCAATCTATCCTCAAAAGCCCAAATCATAGCCGCGAGGTTCTTGACAGCATAATCTGGAAGTCCTTTGGATCCTTGTCCAACGTGGACATGCAGACCGCACCATTCATTGGTAAGAATACGGTACCTCCGAGAAATGAGCTTACATACCTTTTGGACCTGCCGAATTGCTTGTGGGGTGTATGTTAGTACTGGGCTAATGACCTCCACTTTGCACCACTCATATTCAGCAACACCAGCAGTGCCGTCTTCGCCCGGAACCCGGATCGAAGAATCCGTGGTGATATTCCAGGATTTATAATGTACTGGCTCGGGCCCGCTGAGGAGTGCCTCATTGTATTGCCTGCGTACGTCTTCATCGGTGATGGCAGAGAAACCTGCCGAGATGAGTGTATCAGCAATGTGCCTTTGCAAGATGTCATTTTGCAATCGTTCCTTGTAATGTCGTCGAAGAATTGGATCTAGAATATTGAGGGATTGCATACCGTTATTAACGGCAATGGTATCTGAGATGGTATATACTTGACGGGCATCGTAAGGCTCAGGATCACAAGCTCCTTCGGGGAGTGTTGCAAGACAAAACTCGAATTCAACGCCGAATGTGGTAGTATGAGCCATATTTGGATTAGTGTATAGTGAGAATTATATGTTTGAGTTCCAGCAAATGGCGTATTCAAGGGGATCCGACAGGAGATTTTATATATCATTAAGAGATTGTGGTTTGGACAAACGTTCGTTGGATAAGCAAATGCTTTATCTCTATATTTAATTAATCAACAAGGGCATTATACTAGGTTTTCGAGCCATTCATATAATGCGAAAGCATTGTTCTCTGGGATAAAGAGTAGAACAACGAACTTGAGCGACCCAGGAAGCAGCCTTTGTTTCGATAATCCATTTTTGTTGCCAAGGTACAAAGATAAAGAGGATTGAACTATAGCCTTGTCTAAAGGTCGACAAAGCATTATAGTCTTTAAGCTAAGTTTTAGAGGAATACTGCCTATCGGTCGATGTTTCTAGACTCGAGACTCCCAAATTTAGATTTTCGTACTCTTAGAGAAAGAGATAGAACTGTATTTCTATATGTATTAGAAGCATCTTACGATGCCTATAGTCTAAAAGGTAAGGTAGTGTGGGTCGCAAGGAGAATTCTTAATGTCATCATGTGACTAAGGTCTACTCGCCTTTAATATTATCTAGATATGTTAGCGTTTTAGCCTAGTAATCAAGTAGAGTAAGTGGATCCTTTGCGCAGAGAATTTGCTCGGGTTCGCGGAGGTTCGTAGGCCGATGCTTAATTGTAAGTATAAACTAGAAAGAAAAGAAACAAATACCACGGAATAAAGAAACCTTTTTTGTGGGAAAGCTATTTCCGAGAGATGAAAATCTAGAGAATCGACTAGAAATAATATTACTATAAGGAATTTTGCTAATACGCCACGTTTAGTCAAAGTACGGCAAGACGCTTTGAAGCATGAAGCAATTCCGAAAGTATATTGAAACTCATGAAGTAGCATCTACAGTATAATCTTACCTCTTAATGATCATGCCAAGTATAGAATAGGCCATCTGTTAGACAGTGAGGTGGAAAGGAAGGTTTGGAATGAACCTGGAAAACTTCTAGTACATAACTTGTTGGTGATATTATAACTTGTATCGTAGAGCATCTACAGCTCTCTATAGCCTATCATGCTAGAGGGGTGCTAGCCTTGGTGTTGGTGACCCAATTTGTTAGGCAAACCAGGGAAAGACGTTATGGTGTGGAGAAATGCGCGATTGATCGTAACCAGAGAAATAAGTAAGGCTTCGAATAGTCCTGAATATGCGGTGTAATATTGGCATATTCCGTTGCCCAGCTCGAAGGATTCGCAAGGCAGATTTATCCCGCAAACTGGGGTTCCGAGCCTATCACATTTGAGTATGCCTTCGAGCGGGCGACTGTTCCGTGTCTATTGTTACACAGCGTAGGATTCGCAGCCTTCAGAAGCCAGCCTGCCGCCAATCACTAACTTAGTAGAGCTGCAGAGTCACGCAACCGACCATTAGAGAAGCGCCACTTCGTAAACGCAACGGTCTGGCCAACAATGTGGCTTGAATGCCTACATGGTCCTCCTCTGTGGCTTTCTGTCGATGACGCTGTAGAAGCAGACCTTGAGCTTAAAAACTTGAGGCTTCCCCAGATTTCCGCAGGACACTCGTTATGATGAAGGCGAATTTCAATATGGCGAAGGCAAATTTTTTTAAATTGACCTTAGTCTGTATTATATGTAGCCTCTCTGCGGTTGCCAATGCAGACTGCTCGGCAGCCTCCCCAAAGCCATTTCTCCTCCCTCTTTCTAACTGCACCATCCCGCCGAATATCGATTTTCAATATGGTGTTGACTCTTGGGGTCTGCAATTGATTATTGCGTCGCAAAATTTATGCGTTGTCCCGTCTACAGTTGTCAATAACACATTAATCACACAGACTGAACTTTGCACGCAGAATAACGACGGCAGCAGTACCGTGGCTCAATGCATCTCACGTATGACTTTTAAAAATCCTCGTTATTGAATTTAGAGATTATTTGTTCTTTTATACTAAAAGTTAAACAGGTCGAGGAGGAACTTTCAATGACGAACAATCAAGCTCGTCCTATAGCAACATATCCGTACAGTCCTTAGCGCCTGACCCTGTCTGGGACTTACTCGGCAACCCCCCTTTCGGCGGTGCCGGAAACGCGACTGTTCAGCTTCCGTCGGGTATAACCATACCAGATTTCCCCATAGCACTGGTTCTGGAAGGGCAGAATCTTAATGCAAACCAGCTTGGGCTTGCCAATACCTCTGTTCTTCTACACTCATTTGTTTCTGCTGGCTTGTCTTCGACGATGAGCTTCGGGTTTCTTGCAGGAAGCCAGTCTATAACACAACCATGGGACGGGCATATCGCATTTGGTGGCTTTGATGCTGCTTCAGTTTACGGGTCATTCACAAACTACACGATGACAAACAGTACAGTGACGGGTGATCGGCCTTGTTCTCTCGCCGTAGATGTTACAGGACTCACCTTACGACTCCCAGACGGTAATGAGGTTGAGCTTATTTCTAGTGAAGTAATGCCATCGTGTATCGAGCCGTAGGTTATGTCCGGTTTTCTCAATGAGCTTTTATAATGGCTAATAATATCCCAGGTATGATAACTTGTTCCGCTTTCCAAGTAACGTTGTTCAACAATTTCAGACCAGTATTGGTTTGAGCAACGATAGCTCTTTAGTTTCACCGCAACTATACATTGTTGAGCCTGGAATCTATTATAATACCAGTTTCGACGCCTCGCTGGTATTTACCCTTGCGGGTGGTCTCGAGGTCGTGATTCCAAGCCACGAACTGCTAGGCCCTCTTCGAGGAATTGATCAAAATGGCATGAGAGTTTTACAAAGTAACGTTACGATGGTGAATATCTTTTCTGGAAGCGTCCCACTAGATACAGCTACTCTCGGAAAAGTGTTTCTGTCACAGGCTAGTCTTTCGCAATTAAGTTTACGAACTATATGCCTGCTAATGCAATAGTCTAGTTGTATCTGACTGTCAATTATCATACACAACAGTTTCAACTGGCGCAAGCTGTACCTGGCAACGGCTTGACTTCGGACCTTGTGTCATTCGATTCCTCGGCCTCTGTTGGTTGTCCTGTTAGTCATTCCGTAAGTGGTAGTTACATTGGAATTATTGTAGTGTGCAGTGCCTTGGCGATAATTCTGATGGTTATTCTCTTCCTCTGGTTTTATAAATGGCGACGCGCACGGAATGATGTGGTGATGGTAACCGGTTTGAAGAAAAGTGTCCGGGAATTAACAGAACGGATGTTGATTGTGGAAGATTTCGTGAAGTCACAACCACATGAAGTGGAGGGGCAAGCAGTGGAGGGGCGTCCAGTGGCGGAGCATGTAGTCGAGGGTATTGAAATGGAGGGGCATGGAGTGGAGCCACCGGAACGTCACGAATCATTCGGCTCTTCTGAAATGGCTGCTGATACAGGCCATCTCGAAAGCATTATCCAGAATCTGGCTGGACGGGTGGAGAGAGTGGAGGAGATCACGAGGCCACAGCCAATCATAAGGCCTGGAACAAATCCGTTCCGCAATGGAATGGTACCGAGAGAACGCCACGGATCAAACGTCTCTTCTGAACCGCCTGATAGAAGCCCTCTTCAAAGTATTACGGAAACACAGCTTGGGCGTAGGAACACGGCGAACACCTGACTGTTTCCAAAGCGTTACTAATCGTACATCCTAGCTACGGTTGAATTCTGTCCACCTTCGTCCTCTTATTTCAAGAAGTATTTCAACGCTGAGCGAGGACTTAGTCCAGACTGGAGGCTCTATTGGAGGACCCACCTCTTAATCATGTATTTCTAATACGTCATGTAACTTACATTCATTACTTCTGTTTGATTGTGGCAATACAAAATCTTTTCCCCTTGGCGGCAACAACGCCGTTTTCTCCAGAGGCACGACATCCCACCCGAAATAACGAGCTCCGTTTTATGAATACTTTCAGCCATAACGGCCAGATATTCTAGAGATCCGAGTGCAGAATGGGGCGTTTGACAGGTCGTTGCTTATATAATATTCCTCGAAATAATTACTAATATTTGTGTTTGGATGACTATTCATTTCAGAATCCTTTGCTAGTAGTATTGAATTGTTGGTACAAAAAATTTGGTACCATAAGCCCAGTGGTACCAGGAAGTGATTGGCACAAACAGATATTTGGTACAAGGAATATGGACTTATTATACTGCGTCGAAAAACAGACTACAAGGTTGGAAACCCCCAGTTCTTTTTCGAACAAAGATAGTATACAAAGGCCTCCGAAGGCACAGCAGCAGACAATATATTGTGGCATATACTTGACAATGAAAGATGCTCACCGCAAGGAAACTGGAGCAGTAACAAAGACACGATATAAAGAGCAAAAATGATTTGCCGTGCTCGGAGAGTCGCCTGTCAATTGTACCTTGTGGTAGTAGAGAATTCTCCTTTGATAAAAAGACAAGGTAGATATAGAAGCATTTTCATAGTAGCCAATGACCGCATACCAGTGCCCCACAAAGCATAGCGAATGCCAACCGCAAGCCACAAATCTGCCGCGCTCAACTATGAGTACAAGCTTTTATTCATAGTTAACGAGCTGCTATGAGGGTATGCAAAGTTTTGGGAGACTTTTTTTTTTAAATACACAAGAAGGGTTGGCTCAGCTAAAATTAGAAGAATGTTGCTCACTACGAACACAACGACTTGGCAATAAATGAAATGCATATAATATAGGAATCACAAGCTCTGAGAATTATCTCACTTCTCCTGAGAACAATAAAAAAGTCCTGATGACCAGCTGAACACTACAATCTATTTTGTTAGTCTATGCAATTGTCTTGCCGTCTATATCTAAAGCTTCTTAGCCTCTTCCATCCCTGCGACCTCATGCTCGATGTCGGCAACTCGTGGAATTTTATGCAACCTCGCCCCACCATACTTTGCAACCATCTCGATCTGCAGATGTCAGTGATATTTTAAAAATTTGGAACTCGACTTACGCATTGTTGCACCAGCTCCGTATCCTCCATACTCACACCAACTCTCCTGGTTCCTCGTAGATGCCACGCAGTTTCCAGTGGCAGATTCTGTATCATGATTCCAGCCAATGTAACCAGTTCCGTATCTAAAGGCCCGATAATGCTATGATCCGAAAGATAGAATCCGTACGTGATCTGTCTCGAGATGAAGTCGAAGTCTTTGTGGGCTTGGAACGGGGCCGTAGCCGTGGACAAATTCCCGA
The DNA here is from genome assembly GCA_002865655.1 of Hyaloscypha variabilis F. Taxonomy (NCBI): domain Eukaryota; kingdom Fungi; phylum Ascomycota; class Leotiomycetes; order Helotiales; family Hyaloscyphaceae; genus Hyaloscypha; species Hyaloscypha variabilis. The sequence goes on along the minus strand of KZ613944.1, from coordinate 32,829 downwards.
CATAGATAGTCTTCAGCCACTTCTCTCCTCTCGCCATGTTCTCGGGTCCAGCCTGCCATTTCTCCCTGCAAATATCAGCTTCTGACATATCCTGTATCAGATGGCATACCGAGAAAATGAATAGTCCTTGTCTTCCGGTCTTTCTAGCTTTGCAATCGAAAACAACGATTCGAGAGGCTTGCAAACGCCTTGAACTGATATATTCTTGACCAGGACTTCTCGCAGACGACGTATAAGGGCTTGTCTAGATTCTGGCGTAGCGAACTCGGGCTTGTCGATCAGGTAGGCGTAGAGATGGGCGGCGTGCTCGGGTTCGACTCCAACAAGGGCAGAGAGCTTGCAGATGTCAATAGGGGGTGTCTATTGAGGTCTGCCAACTCACGGTGACCAGATACCATTTATCATCGCCAAGAGTCTCGTTGGGGAACTTCTGCTGTATGGCTTCGAAAAGTGCAAAGGCGTCTTCTTTTGTGGGCTCGTGGAATTCTGCCATTTTGGAAGTATGTATATTGCGAATTGGGTGGCGTAGAGGGGTCAGTCAATATGCAGAGGATGGTGGAGGGGTGATGCGTGGAGGGGCTTTATATGCTGGCAAGAGTCAATTCTTCGGCCTCGATTGTTCACAGTATGCTCACAGCTTGCCCATCTAGTGCGGCCGCCATTCAGACTTCTCAAGCGTATGCCCGCGAATCCCCTCATCCAAAACACGAGTTCGCCCCTCTATTTGTCGTCGTGCTGATGTTGCTGAGCCGATACGTGCGATGGGTTGTCGTTGAAGCTTAACCTTAGCGCGGGATGACGACGCCCTGAGCTTCCTTGCTCCTTGCACCGTCTCCACTTCGCATCATTTCCTAACATCTTGAACAGCAATTCCACGGCCAAGTGCGCCCCTTCATTCCCGGTTGGACCCTCTGCTAAGTGGCGAGGTAGTGACGGCTTGTTGACGATGAGTACTCTATCGCGATGTTTCCAAGCAAGATTGAGTGAGACTTGTCCAATGACAGAAGGGAATCGGGAGAGCCTTTCCGTTTTTCAGAATTCTACTTTGCTTAGGAAAATTTGCATTGCCTTTCACCACTCATCAGGAGGAGATATGAACGCATGTGGGAATAATTGTTTACTTGAAGGGTTTCGTCGCAAGAACAGAGTCGCGTCCAGAAGTTTTCGCGCCAGATTCGCTGATCCTTGATCCTCAGGCACATAAAGAAATATTTTCACCTGGAAAGATTGAACTGAGCTGTTTGTGGTCTATAGTAGAGGCAGCTGAAGGGAAATTTTCTATTAATACGAGCCTCTTCTAAAAGATGTTGAGATATTGTATTCTTGTCGAAGCTCTGTGCTCCATTGAGTACGTGTACTCTGTAGCAGCCTCCGCTGGGACACATGATCTCAACGACAAATTTTAGTCGCGATCATGGGTATGCCATAGTCAATAGGGCATTCGAAATTACACCTGAAGATATCCCGGGTGTTTCAAGCGATGGGCATTGTGCGCAAGAGGGTCTTATATTGCTGATGTTATGGCATCTGAAAGTGTGGATTATTTGAGCGCCGTATCATCGACGTGTTAAGATTGGCCTCAAGGCTCATAATGCCTGTCTTAGATTAGAGGAGGATATCTTGCGTGTGTGAGGATTTGGAGAGATCGTTTGAGTAGTTTCAACTCTTTCGAAGATCCTAGGCGTGTAATTTTGCTCTGATCCGAGTGGATTGCTGCTATGGTGCAACTTTTAATTGATTTGTCGACTTGGTGACATACAAATAACCCGCTCTGAAGTTCCATATTGCCATTTTTGGCATTGGGGAGGGACCCTGTTGAATTTACTCGAATGTTTCGGAAAGAAGGACCGACTTCTGTCCTCAGCTGATGTTTTGAAGCTGATATGGTTGCCATCGTGCATCAAGCTGTTGGCAGAACGAATTCTGACCGCCTACTCTCTTCACATTGAGGGGCTGGGACGGTATTTCCCGAAAGTCCTACCTTTTTCTATCTAAACAATTCACGATCGTATTGTCTACGCCAGCATGCCATGACTCGGGTTCTTTACAGAGCCCCTCGTCAACAACAGCCTCAATAAAGGTTGCTCAATATCACACGATTGGCATTGCCCTCCAATCAAACAGGTGGACGGTGTTGTCAAAGCCTAGATTTGTTGGCGAGAAGTCTCTTCTCGTGGCGGTCTGGCACGATTCCTAGTCGTGGAAAATCAAACACTTGGCTAAATGATCGTCTCACAATATGCTACAAAAACATCGATTTTGCACTATGGTTGTTGTTCGCCAATCTCGCGCAACATCCATTATCCGAGAGCAGTGGAAGTTCGTACATTTGCCAGTGCTAATATTGGCCCCTGCAGTCTCTCCCCGGATCTTCAACTCGGGGGAGAATTCGGAAAATCGTTCATATGGACTTGTTTCCGTATCTGGCAACAGATGACCGAGGCTCATAGGGTTGAGCCATTTGCTACCCTCTTTGCCTCGTTTATTTGCTACCAGTTCGCGGCTGACTTCTCGAAAGTTAATTTGGAGAATACCCGCTACCAACACGACTTTTAAGATTGGACGATCGATGCATCTAGGCCACCAACTCGCGATCGAGTCTCGCCCTCCATCGCCCGGTGGTTGTAGGAACAAGCTTTTGGTTAAGCTTTCGGCAAGTCTTGGGCAATGCCCGGTTCAAACCATGCCCACACCCTATACTCTCGCCTTCAACAATAATAAGGGTCAAAGTTCTTCCACCAAGTGCCACCGAAGGCTTTTCGCACGTCATTTTTCCATATCAGATGCCAAGAGGATTATTTCCTCATGTGATGGCACTTTCCAGTTGTCCTCTAGTTGGAAGAACAAATACCGGGCCATGATGCCTGTAGACCGAAAATGGTCAGTCCACTCTCATGGCTGCTAGAGAATAGTATAAAAGCATGTGCTTTGGCCCTTGATGTGGAAGTCAAAGCAGGATCACTCACTCTTCTCTTCTAACAAGCATCCCACTAAGCACCTTCCGACAATATGCGTTTCGATAGTGTTCTTCTCGCTGGCTTGCTCGCGGCCACTGGGTACCTTTCCCACCTCGAATTATTTGAAAAAGCTAATATGTATAGACTCGGTGCTCCCGTTCAAGAGCGCGATGCACCGGAGGATGTTACCACTGTGGTCAGAACCGACTTCAAGACCGATGTAATCATAAAGACCCAGGACGTCTACGACACTGTTGTCCGTACCGATGTTGTCACCGACACTAGAGTCCATACCGATGTGAAGACCGATGTGAAGACCGATGTCGTCTATGCAACTCACGTCGCCAATGTCCCGGAGGCCCCAGTTCCAACTGCACCTGCTCCTCACTCAGTGGAAGCTCCAGCCACTCATGTCCAACCTGTTCAGACACATGTACAAGAACCAGCCGCAACTCATGCAGCTCCAGTTGAGACACATGCACAGGAACCAGCCGCAACCCACGCAGCTCCAGTTGAGACGCACGTACAAGAACCAGCCGCAACCCATGTAGCTCCAGTTCAGACCCATGTCGAAGAACCAGCTTCGACACACGTTCAAGCTTCGGTGCAGACACATGCAACTCCAGTTCAAACCCACGTTCAAGCACCAGCGCAGACACATGTCCAAGCAGCTCCCAAGGCTACCAAGGCTCCGGCAGTCGAAAGCGATCCCGATACTCTTACTCTGGAGGAGTAAGCAACCATTGGGAACCCGTGTGTAGGGGCATTAGTAGAGGAACCGAGCATGATTTGGCGAATGCCCCGGAGTGGGTGGTTGAAACTTCTATTCTGTGAGGGATGATTGTGTTAGATGGTTTGGAGATGTGAGAAGGCGCCAGAAAATACCTAACTTCAATTCTCAATGATATTTCTTTCTCGTGCGTGGACTGGCCTGTTGCAGAATATGTAACCCCTCAGTAAAAGTGATTAGGTGTTCAAAGTGTTCCAAGTGAGTCGTGGGTTTGTAAGTGCAGGTGCTGAGCCCATTTTCTCAAGAACATGCACGGTTTACTCAAATTTTGCGCCAGAAAGTATTCAAATCTTCGAGTGCCTCTAAATGAACTTTAAGGTTTTATTAAGTACAGACACTAGAACCATATGCTACTACCGGTATTTCGAGATTTTTGATCAGCGATGAAAAGTTGGGGGATAATGTTAAAACCGTTGTTTGTTCGTAGAACATTGTTCCATTTCTGACTGATACTTCTTTACAAGAAGTTTGACTTACTCCACGAAGTGAGAGGGGGCTACTGGCGTCTTCGGGTGGTGTTCCAGAAAATACCCAATCGGGCGATTTAAAAATGGCCAATTTAGGCTATTTCCACCCGCAGCCTCGCCCAACGACTTGAAAGGCTGCCAACTTTCCAACAGCGCCGAACATCAGCCTCTCCACCACAATGTCGTCCGACTCAATCAAAGCTATCACGGAGAGTCTTCCTCCCGCCTCAGACTACCTGACGTACCTCACGATCCTCGAATCCCATGTTTCTCCAGAGCTGCTGCCAACTTTGAATGATATCCTTCAAAATGCCGAGTTGACCCAGAATATTGGTTGGGATCTGATCCACCTTCTCCTGCCTCTGCGAGGCTCAGAAGCATGCCTCACGACTATTGCTCGACTCGGAAACCCGCGAGAGGTTGTGCTGAAAGTGACGGAGGCTTTACAATTGCTGGAGCTGGATGCTGGCGAAGAAGAGGGGGATGGGGAGGGGGAGAAGGCAGGAAGAAACGAGCCCACGCCTGTCGACCGATTCTGTGTCTTAATCAACCTGCTGTCTATCTTACACCCGCGTATCAAGACGAAATATCCCTCAAGATTCCTCTCGACTTCCTTGATGGCCATCCTGTCAGCCTTCCGCCCTTCGAACCAAGCCACTCTCGCAGTCATTTCGTTCGTACATACAATTTCGGGGAAGAAGAGACCTCCGCTGCCAGGACGAAAATCGAGTCTGAAGATTCCGACAGTGCCAGATACAAGTCATGTCGGTGCATCTGCGCCGGATCCAGAAGCACAAGACGAGGACCCACAGGAGGCTGCGATTCAGGGGAAGTTGTTGCAGTCGTTTGTGACGCATATTTTGGAGGAATACGTCAATGGGAATTCTCTTGAATGGGCTGCTAGATTACAAGAGTCGTTTGAGCCAACCAAGGTTGTAGCTGGGAGAAAAAGCTTGGGAGAATCATTTAGAGAGGATCCTGGGTTACAGACCAGAGAAAGCATCGTGGGACAACTTGTGGTAAGTAGGCTTTCTCAGCCGCAGGCTTTGCTAACAGTTGCAGGCGCTTGCACGCGATCTTGGACTCTCGAGCTATGAAACCCTATTCGATGCTATATATAAGACCGACTCTCACCCTGTTGAATACGACTCTGAAGAGAATTATCCTTCTTCGCCCGGAGATATTCCTCTATCGCAAGCTGGCTCGCTGTTCCTCATAACCTCCTTTATCTTCTCGTCTGTTCTTTTCAAATCGAAGCTCCCACAACCAAAGCTCTCGATATTTCCCGACCATGCCAAGCTCGTAAAGCATTTTATCGGAGTGGAAGGCCCTTCCAGTATCGGAGGAGAGGAGTCCGGCGTGGTTGATGCCATCTTGGCCATTGGGCTGTGGCTGGAGCACAACAACCAGTTCGTTTCAGGGCCGCTGGAGGACGAAGACTTCTTGCAACATCTGCAAACGTTGTCCTTGCTGTCAGCCAATAACCCGTCGCCGACTTTGCGATATGCTGCTCACGTGTTTACTTCCTCGATTCTGCACGCACATCCAGTTGACCGGTTAAGGTTGACGTTTATATCAGATACCTTGGAGAATTGTCCTTACGAGACGTTGAAGGCATCGGCAGTATCTTGGTTGAAGGAGGAGATTATAACGGCACAGGAGAGGAAAGCCGAGAATGTGTTTGCATCTACCGTTGCTCTTGCAGCAGCGCAGCCATATCTGTTTCCAGATACATCTGCCTTAGCCGATGCGAGTGACGAGGAGCTGTTACAGGAGCTGGAGCAAGCTTTCCCCTTTCACATGGCTGTCGTCAACTTCCTGTTCTTAATTGGAAGCGATGCATATGCTCATGTTGTTCCTTCTGGGATGATGACGGTGGTGGAGGAGATATATTTGGGGCCTTTAAGGATTGCGCAAGAGAAAGCTGAAAAGGGATATGAGGGAGGTGGTTCATTTGAGTTGCAGCTTCTAGGAGAGCGTATTGCTATGTGTTCGGCAAAGATCGATGAGATATGACGAATGAAATTATGATTGATACCCCGGATTGCATTGGTTTTATTCTTCCTCTTTTCCCGTCATTCGGTCCGTAAATTCTCCCTGCTTTGGCAAAAGGCTGGCAATTGTAAACTGGCATTGCTACCTACGAATGGACGGCTCGGAGGATGTTTGTATACGAACTACATCCTAGCAAGCTAGACATCTCTCCTTTCTGAATTACTCTCTATACGATTTATTCCCATTCCTACTCCCGCTCCCAGTCCCCATCATTTAACAACAGTTTTGTCTCCCTTTCCCTTCTTTCCCCCAACCCTATTCACAGTCAGTATTGCCGGCTCCCAGCCTAACTCACAAAACTTACAAAGCAGTCTGGAGGCCCCGAAATCCCTCACTCAGCCTCGATTTGAAGCTCCCGTCACTAGGCCTTGAATACCACATATGTGTATCATTTCTCCCAGCACGCCCTCTCAGCCCCCTTTCTTCCCCAAACAGATTCAGAATCTTCCTGTGATTTTCAAGAGCCACCGCACTAACAATAATCGGATCACTGAGCGGGGCTTTCATCACCATAGGTAGGAAACAGTAGAAGAAATCCAGCAGGTCAGCGTACAGCTTGTCGTCCACGTGCCCTCGTCGATCCGCTTCAACGACCTTGTCGTAAAGCTTGCCCATGTTGTCCTTCCAGATGCGCGCGCAAAGTGCCTGGATCTGTCGCTGGCCCTCTGCCAGATTTAGTCTATTGCCTCTCTCGATGGCTTCGGGCTCTGCTGGTGGGAGGAGTGACGCGACTCGTGAGGGAGCTTCGCTGCCGTTGTAATCGGAGATGTTGGGAGGAGCAGGGTGATAATATGGTTCTCTATCATTTGCCGTGAGGATTGGTTGTCGGCTGTTGGCTTCGGATGGACTTGGTGTGGTAGTGGTTCCACCACGTCTGGCTTCGGATACTGATAGGTGAGTTGTTTCGGCCTTCGATGTCGCAGGTGTGACTTGGATGGAAGGAGCCTTGGGGTCTCCTTTGTTGGATCTTGGTTCTGCCATCTTAGACAGACGTTGTACTTACAGAACAGTTGAGGGATGGATGGAATGAAAAATGAGAGAGGGGAGGTGGGGAGGCTTATGAAGACGCAGCTACTTGACTGCGTGATTCATAACCACACAGGAAAATATTCACTGAGACTGGCTTCTGAATCAAGCTCAAGCTCGGCGATTCAGTAGCGAAGGGCTATTGATCACTCTCCGATCGGTCTGAGGATACAAGAAACGTAAAGATTGTGGGCAGTACTGCAGAAGCCCACGGCCTTCCCAAAATTTGTATACCCTCTTGAGCATGCCCAGTCAATTCCTCGTTGATGCACTTGCTTCGAGTCTAGCAGGTTTCGCCTCCATTCTTACTCTCCCTAAAATTCCAGTAGTAGTTGCAATCAGACTTGTCCAATACAGCCATCGCTGCTTGACGGGAGGGGTATCTAGCTCGACCCTGGAGCTCCCACAGAAACACGAGAACAGATTGACACCGTATCTGGTTGTAGAATTTGCTCGAGGCTATGCTTTCGTTCTGCGATCGATCCCCCACAGCAATGCAATATGACAACCCAACGCCAAGTTCTTTCTCCCCCTTCCGATATCTCCCCATCTCTCCGCCATCTTATCTCAGCCGTCTAGCCTCACGCTCAGACTCCAGCAAGCACAGAATATCATCCTCGCGAACTGCCAATCTATTAGCCCTTGCATCCCTCCTGTGCAGAGCAGACTGTACGTACCAGGGCCCTTGACGTTGCGGATGATGGAACGAGTCGTATCGTCCATGAACTCGACGCGCACCTGGGTAACACCACCACGAGAACCTGTGCCCTGATTAGCCCTCCTGTAATTTTGCATCGAGGGGAGGAGAGGAAGGGATTTGCGCACCAGTTCGGCCAAGGACTCGGGTCACCTTGACGAGCTTGACGGGGACTTTTGATGAGGCGTCCATTTTGTCGATTTGTAGGAAGAAGTTTGGGAATGTCGCAGGATGACGAGCGGTCTATCAAGAGGAGGATTTGGTGGATTAAGGAGCGTTTCTGCGGTGTCTTGAAGATGGAAAATGAAGTCGTGAAAATGTGCGATTTGCGTTCGCTTAGCTTATCGTTATCCAAATATCTGCGCTAATCCCGATAAGGATAGATATGGCACGTGATCAACTGGATCGTTCAATTGTGACCTGTTGAGTACCTGTCTTTGAGGTTTGAATCAATTCACGGCAGGAAGAATATGTGGTAAAGGTTTGTGTACAAGAGCCATCTTATTCATGCGAAGCAGAAGTTTTGCAGAAGCGCTTCAGTTGAGATGTAACGAGAAGATCCCAAACGCCGTGCTGCGTTTCTCAACCCGTATGAATCGAGGAAGAACAGGATGCAGAGTCCATTCGTCACCACAATGCGCCATTTGCTCCAACTCCTCTCCAAGCAAACACAGCCAGATACATATCGTGAAAGAAAAAAAAGCAAATACACGTGTACGCCCCTCGATAGAAACAAAGTCGAGGAAAGTAAAGAAACATTCCCGAAACCATGATGACAATCCAGCAAAGGAGGTTGTCGTTCTGGTCTCCGCATAAAGCGCCTGCTGCATCGACTGGTGAAGTGCCGCTTCTAGAGCGAGTGGTTGAGACCGAAGGAGAATGCCAGATGGCCGAGATGTCCATGAATAGGAGAACTCGGCAAACAAGACCAGATCCAACATTTACCAGCGGGGTGTCCTGTTATCCCAGTGGGTGTTGAACTTCTTGTCTTTCTCTGCAGCCCTAGCCTTGTGTGCCTCAACTACTCCAGCAACAGTCAAACCAGGAAGGAATGCAGGGTTGACAGCGTACTTGACAGTATCGTCGACATGGCGGCCAGCAGTGACAGCAGTTCCACCCGTGATTCCATCAACGACGCCATCATACTCGCTGGTCTGCCGAACCTTGCAGCGAACACCTTGAGACTCGCAGTGTTGGGTCAAGGCGGTAGCAGTTGCGAAGTAGCGAAGACAATTGATGCATTGGAGCTTCTCGTTGCGGTGGGCGGGAGATTTGAGGTGTTGAATGAAGGCAGCAGAAGACTGGATGCTCTTACTATAGGGTATTAGAAACTTCCTGACAGCTCGGGTGATAACTTACCCGCATCCTCTGTGTGGGCACCGAAACTTGCCAATAAGGTCGACGTGGTATTTCTTAGCGTTGAAACTCTTGCTGTCCGGGTTCATTGGATCCTCTTCCTCCTTGACCTTGATATTCATAGACTGAAGCAGTTCAACCGGAGGAGCAATCGCAGCAGGAGCATCAGCAAACAACTTCTGCTTAGTGTCCCATGCATTTCCGGCCTTCGGTTCAACCGCAGGGACATCCATAACGTTGCCTGGCTTAGCTGTTAGGGTGGGAAACTCCCCTTGCAGGGCGGGAGTTCCTTGAACAAGATGAGCTGGCGGTGCCGTCGTGATCTCGGGAAGCAAGGCGGGGAAGTCCTCTTGCTTCAAGATAGGGGCAGGGGCAGAGTGAATAACCAGATGGGGTGGTGGCGCAGTTGTAAGTTGACCCCATGACTGGCCATGAGCACTGCCAAGGTCGTCGAAGGAAAGGATATCATTGTCGTTGAAGACCGCTGCGGATGTTGGGGAGAGGGGTCTTGGTGTTTCTACCAGAAGTTAGATAGCAAAGTAGAATGATGGGAATCAACGGACCGAGTTCCTTCACCGGATCACCATTTGCGTCAACCAGTATAACTCCGTCAGGGCCTCGCACAAGTTTGTGGGGCTGTGGTTTTCCGAACGGGCAAGGAGCGGAATCATTAAAATCACCAGCGGTTCTGCCATAGTCGACGTGTTTCCGGACATTTTGGGCGTTAGCGTACCACTCTTCCTTCATCTTTCGGCTTCTCTCGAGCGTCTCCTTCTTGAAGTACTTGCACTCAGTGAGCTCGATGTGGGACATCAAGCCTCCGAGGCGAGTGAAGTGCTTGTTGCATCCCGGGCAGTTAATATCTTGCTCGTGGGCGTGCATCTGTGACGCGTTAGATCAAATTGGAGATGGACCAAAGAGCTCACCAAGTCGTGGTGCTGTTTGCAGGCTTCATGGCTCTCGAAATCCTGCGAACAGACCTCACAAGTAATGTGGCGACGACTCCGCATCTTGTGGTGATGGTACTCCATGAACGTCTTGAAGGTGAGCTCACATTTCGTGCAAATCGTGGGCTCCTCCTCGCGGACTTGCTGACCACGTGGTGGAGGCATTATGGCGATGATGGAGATGATGGCGGCGACGAAGGTAAGGGAACAAGGGCTGCTGGGCTGTTGCAGAGGGTAGCAAAACGGTGAGAGTAGATGTTGTAGAAAACAGGAGTGGAAGATGGAGAGGAGGGACGAAGGTGTTGCCAGGACTGGAAGCCGGCGAAGCTGGCGAAGCGAGGTCGGAGGAGAGGCTATCTTTACACCGACCGAGCTTTATCCTTGTGAACCGTTAAAGCTTTCCCAGTGATAAATGAAATACTTGGTTTGAAACGCTAGGAGTTCGTGGCAAAGCAGGATAAAACTTTTTGGAGATCTTGGGTTGGAGGTGCATGGAAAGGAAAGGGGGGAAGGAGCTGCCCAAAGATGGATTGCAAGGTGAGGGCAGAACAGCATTGCCTCACCTTTGACCAATTGTCTCCTTGATCTTTTCAATACCGGCAATTGCATCTTCTACCGACTTTCACTAGAAGCTTTGAAGCATTTCGTCGGGCATCAACCATTGACGACGCTCTGTGTGAACTGTTAAGACACATCATGCAGAGTAGAAGGGGGTGATTTGCACAGTCTACACAGAGCCCTTGCTGGAAAACATCGGAGAAATCGAAATGCCTCCACCCCTTCACACCTTTCCCAGTGCCTCTTCAAAGAAAGGGTTCGACAGGATATCCCAAAAAGCTCTACATAGTAAGTTGACTTGAACTCTCCGAATGTGGTTGGTTTCAATGAACTTAGTATTTGATCTTCCATAAAGAGTCATTCTTCAACTTTTGAGAGGCATTCTGGGGAATTGGAGTTATTCAAGACATGTCCGCGATTCTTTTGTCGTTGCATGTATCCAGCTATCCTAGCCGATTGCGGCAACTCCCGTGTTTCGTCAGCGGCTCAGCCTCCTTTCTAACATCCTTCTCTCCTTCTCCGTGTCAGCATCACCGACCTCCGAAGATGCCCCTTTCCACCTTATGACACTAAATGGATGCTCTAGAACCCCCAAGTCCCTCACGATCACCCGACAGAATGGCTCGACGATGGGCTCGGAAGTGCGAGCGATACTGCTGTCTCGGTGCTACCTATTTCCCCCTTGTGTTTGTCTACAGCATAACGAGTTGGGCTGTCTGGGTTGAGGCTACGATCGGATTCCTGCCTGCGCATACACCGTGGATAGGTATGTTTGCACCAGAACTCTGTGAACTCGGCTGATATATTGTAGGAAATGGATCCTCCTTCCTCGGAATTGCACTCTACATCCTCTTGAACTGGTCTTACACGACTGCTGTGTTTACGAGTCCAGGAACGACGACGAGCCATAATGGCTACAGCTCCCTGCCCACACAGGCACCACCTGTTGCTACGAACTTCACCGTCAAATCGAATGGGGAGCTGCGATATTGCAAGAAATGCCAGGCGAGGAAACCAGATCGCGCTCATCATTGCTCGACCTGCCGGACCTGCGTGTTGAAGATGGATCATCATTGCCCTTGGCTTGCGACGTGCGTGGGACTGCGGAACTACAAAGCCTTCCTCCTCTTCCTGATATACACAACGCTGTTCTGCTTCCTCTGCTTCGGTGTTTCGGGCATTTGGGTCTACAGGGAGATATTGAATGATGGAGAATATACAGAGTCGCTGATGCCCGTCAATTACGTCATGTTGGCCGTGATATCTGGAATTATTGGGTTGGTGCTGGCTGGGTTTACTGGTTGGCATATTCTGCTTGCCTCGAGGGGCCAGACTACGATTGAATGCTTGGAAAAGACCAGATATCTGTCCCCTTTGCGAAAAGCCATGCAACATCAGCATATTGAACCACCAAGGGAGGATGAATCGCGCGAGAACTACGACGAGATGGAGAGGCGCCGGGCCAGGGAACGCTACGAGGAGTATCTCGATGAGCAGGACTCGGAGAAGCTGCCGAGCGCATTTGATCTTGGGTGGAAAAGGAACCTACGACACCTGTTTGGGCCGAAGAAGATCTTGTGGTTTGTGCCAGTCTGCAATACAATAGGAGATGGGTGGAGTTGGGAGCCGAGCCCGAAGTGGCTGGCAGCAAGAGAGAGGATTGCCTCGGAAAGGGAGGAACAACGATCGCGGGAACATGCTGCCGGGTGGGGCCCTGAACCTTCTCCTATGAGGCCAGATGGTGCTGCGAGGCATTATGTGGCCCAGTCTCGATCGACATCGAAGGCTGATAGGATACTAGGCAGGACAAGCGAGTATGTTGATCGAACTGACGACGTTTCTATGGACAATTTACGACCTCGAGATGATTATGAGAGTAGCGACGATGAAGCAGAGAGAGCTCTCGACAGGAAACCGCATGGGTGGCCTCAGGAAGTGGGGGTTTTTACGAATGCTATGCTGGGAAATACCCTGGCCAGGAAGAAGGATGATGTGAGGGGATGGGATGGAGTGGACGAGGGCGTGGATTAGAGAGCTTGTAGTGTACCATAACTGTGTATCTGGATGTATAGCTTTGGAAATACCATCATTGCTTCTGACATGAGAGTCGAGTCTGCAATGGACAATATTATCACGTGATGCCACCGTCATCGAGAAGCCGCCACCTGTTTCGAGCTCCTCCATCAGCAAACACCACGTATCTTCTAGAATTTAATATCTTTGGATCTGCCAGTTCTCCTACAATTCCCTGGGCTCCTGCTTACCATAATCCATCATGGCAAGTCCCAGATTCAACTCCAAATCACCCACGATAAAAAGAATTCGTAAGCCTCTCTCCCCATTCCCCTCGATCCAGCTAACATCCCCAGTCCGCGAAGCTTCCGAGCTCTCCAACTCCCCATCCGCGGACTATCAAGCAGCTCCAGCCTCCGACGCAGACCTGTTCGACTGGCACTTCACCATCCGCGGACCTCCTAACTCCTCCTTCGATAAAGGCATCTACCACGGGCGAATTGTCTTGCCTCCTACCTACCCTCTGCGCCCGCCATCCTTCCGCTTCCTCACACCGAGCGGGCGCTTCGAAGTTAATCGTGAGATTTGTCTGAGTATTAGTGGACACCATGAGGAGACGTGGCAACCTGCGTGGGGCGTGAGGACTGCGCTGGTCGCGCTGAGGGCATTTATGGAGACCGATGCGAAAGGGCAATTGGGAGGGCTGGAATGCTCGGTCAAAGAACGGGAGAGGATGGCAGAAGCTAGCTCATCGTGGAGGTGTCCTAGTTGCGGGAAGAGTAATGGGGATATTATGAAGGAGTGTGGGGAGGCTGCGAAGGAGAAGGGGGAGGAGAAGGAGGTTGTGGTGCCCAGTGATTTGAAAATGGGCTGGAAAGATGAGATGAGAAGTACAGACCCACAGCACAAAGCTGCAGAGCAAAATATCAAGCAGACAGAAGACGAGGAGAGGGCAGAGGAGGCGCAGCTTGCAGAGGGCTTTGTGATGACCGGGGATGGCGCGGGAGACTATCCAGCTGCGAGACCTGTGCAAGGTGTTCCTCAGCCTACGGCAACGGTGCCAACGAGGATACAACCAGCAGCACCGAGAATACAGCCCCAGACGGTTCAGAGGTCGAATGACGGCGTGCCGATATGGATTGATAGGATGATTGCAGCGATTTGCGTCTTGTTGGTGGCCATGGTGTTGAAGGTTCTTCTTGGGTTGTAATATACGGACTTGGTGGTTATCTGCACTTGGAACGGCGTTGCGGGGAACATGGCAAAACTGATACCAATTGATACCTTTGTAGTGATGTCTTTGTCCTGGTAGCAGTGACCTCGGGAAAGTTTGGAAGCGGCGGATATCTCCAAGTTTTTGGCTACATCAAAAGTGCAAGATGTCCTACGAACCGAGTGGACAGGTAAAAAGGTCATTCTTTATTTTGTGACTCTAAACAAGCGTTTTTTGTACTTGACCATTGCTTACATTTTATTCATCTTTGTACACAACCTGTCACCCCACCTGTATCTTCGGGCTCTCATCTTCGCTCGCTCGAAATCGACTCCCTCTACCATCAGGAGACACATTTCTATTTCATTAGCGTTATGCATCAGACGAATTACTATATAATGGATGCTTCAAGCTCTTCATCATTTTCTCTGGTATGCTTCTCTTGCCTGCCCACTCAATATTTTCCGCCAGTCTTTGCAAGTATGTTAGTGCGAGAAGTCTGCTTGCAACATGCATTCTTCCGCCGACCATTCTACCGTGACGAGTGGGAGGTCAGCACGGCAAAGGATGGGTTGATAGAGGACGTTAGTGCAGTAGTCTGACCTGTTAGCATGAACGATATAATTCAAGAGAGACTGTACCTGTAGGATTTCTCTTAAGCCGGATCTGCTAACAAAAATATCGCTCACGTTGCTAGATTAAGAGCTACTATATTAATTAGATAAATAAACAATATCTCGAGGAGAAAGCGGCACGTTTTCGAGCCTAGCACCATATCTTATTTTGCAAGTAGTATCTCATTGTAGTTAAGAAGCTACCCAAACTAGACTACAGTGCTTCTCTTATACCCATTCCCTCCATCCTCTTTTCTCCACTCATCTCCAATAACCTTCTTGTCCTCTCTCCCTCTTCTAGACGCAGAGTTTATCGGGCTCGAGAAATTCCAAATCACGAGTGAAACTTTGGCGGAAGAGGAAAGGAGGTTTTCTGCTTAGGAGTTAGAGATTTCCAGTTTCAAGCAATATTCTATTGTATTAGTTCGCGACCAGTTACTAATGCCTTGGTTCTCCGAAGAAAGCAAATCATCGTTCGTCCAGGCCAGACATGACGCGATTCAGGCTTTATCTGCAGGTGCTTCTCATTTCTGACGGAGTTATTTCACTATCCCTCTGGCCCTCACCTACGCTTTCCATGGCTGCACGAAGAGGCTCGGTCTCTGTGAAGCAAGGTGCCATAATGATGCGAAGAAGGCGAGTGATGCTTTCAGACCCGAGGTAAGATGCAAAGCTAATTTTTTCATCACCTTTACAAGGGGAGATGTTTATACAGCTTCCTGTTTTGATTGACGTACCCCTGTGCTATCAGGTGAGGTGTAGACGGAATATTAATGATTTCATGCATGGCGCACGCAATACCGTCAACAACCTTGCGGATACAACCCGATGGGAAATTGATTTCGCGAATCGCACAACTTCAGTCGGATCTATCCGAGCTCTAACTGAACGTAACATAACGACCACCGTCCCTTAAGGCAGGAGCTACCCCACCACCAATGCTTGTTTACACGAAGCTTGGGTCGGAATCCCTCTAATGGCGGCGGCATGACCACTCACAGGAGAATGTCGGAAGCGTTTCCTGGTAACTCTTTCCTGGTTCCAAAATGGGTTGATTTGATTGGTTTTTGGTCGGTGGGTCAGCTCAGGAAATTGAAGAGAGGTTCTTTGCCAAGAAAAGGGCTCAACGGCAGTCGTCAGAGCACACCCAACTACCGATTTACACGGATGCCCCTAGACTCAACGATCAGGATCGAACTAGGTCAACCACAGCCAGTGGACTTATCTTGATTCTGCTCAGAGCCTTGTGTGCTGCTGGATGCATGCAAGTGCACAGACCCACCTGCTGCCTGTCCTATGCGTGTACTGTACATGTGCCCACGCCTTGAGACTTTCTGCATGCCAGATTCCACTTCGCATGCCAAAGAAACAGATTTGATTTCGATATTATAACTCTAGCGCTCTACAATTTTGCACTTCAGGGCGATAGCCACCGAGATTCCTTCTTATGCACCTATCCTGAAGTGCCTCATCTCTGGCATTATTACGTCTTTTTTTAGAGCTTGGAATCCCTGGTCTCGAAGTTCTGCATTTTCAACGCAATACAGGGGCCCGCACTCCGGGTCTTTCACCTATTCTAGAAGCTGCTGCTTGCAAGTCGAGATGTCGTGATACCTTGATGAGCAAAATGGTGAGACTTCCACGCAATCACTGCTCTATGCTGTCCAGTGATTCTTCATAATTCACTCATTATTTGATCGAGATGGCTTTGAGTGTCAAAATATACTACCGCCATCTGAAATGAGCATCGTGTACCGATACAATGCAGTACGAGTTATGGATTCGCTGAGTTGTGGACCATCACAGAATGGTGAAAGATATTGACAAAATTTCATCCTACTTCTTCATCTTGCTCTTGCTGCCCTCCTCAACCCTGCTTTTTGACTTTGTGACCCCTGTTTTCAACCTTCCAACCTTGTCAGGTTAGGATGAAATGCCCCCTTGTTCTGATTCTTCGATAAGCGATCCTCACACCACAAAAATTATCCTCCAATGTTGTATCGACCTCGATAATGTTTCCGCCATCAACAAGTCTATAAGAAGGAGCTACCTGCCAACTTCTACTGCTGATATTGCAAGACAACCCTCATCTACAATCGAGGCTCTAGGAATCCGTCAATCATATCTCCGAGTCCAATCTGAATCAGCTCAATATATATATTTCAATCATGAAGCTCTCCGTTATTTTTAGCACGGCACTTTTTGCTAGTGGCATCCTAGCTGCTCCAAAGGGACAGAACGGTATTGCCAGACGCCAAGCTGCTCGAAACGGCACTTCAATCCAACGAGTCGATCGCCCCAAATCTGGAAATGATAGCGACACTGATTACAGCACAAATTGGACTGGGGTGTTCTTACAGCCCCTCCAGCCGGTCAAACTTTCAATGCAGTTTCTGCAAGTTTTGTTGTGCCCCAACCATCTGTCCCATCTGGCGATGGAAGCGGAACCTACTCAGCAGCTATCTGGGTTGGAATCGATGGAGATACCTATCAGAATGCCATCTGGCAAGCCGGAATTGATGTGTAAGAGTTTATCTTCTTGCCTCTCCGAAATACGAGCTGATTCCGGACAGGACCGCAACAAAGTCAAGCCGCAAAACGACCTACTCCTACGATGCATGGTATGAGTGGTATCCAGACTATGCATATGATTTCACTGGTATTACTATCGGTGCTGGAGACACATATTACGTTCTCCCTCACAACCCAGAGCTCCACCGAAGGAACCGTTGTGTTGGAAAATGAAACCACTGGCCAATCTGTCACCACCACCATTTCTTCTACGTATGCTCTTGGTGGACAGAACGCTGAGTGGATCGTTGAGGATTATGAGGAGAATGGCGGACAAGTTGCTTTGGCAGATTGGGGAACCGTAACTTTCACTAACACCGTGGCTACTGGTTCAGGTGGAACTTCGGAAGGCGCTGAGGATTCAGATGTTATTGAGCTTGAGAGTTCTAGCGGAACGATTCTCTCAAGTGTAACAGTCAGTGACACAGAGGTTATTGTCAGCTATGTCTAAACATGACATTGGACTGGGACCAATCTTCTGAGACGTTGGAAGATGGGGTCTAATGGCTTCGAACTGTTGACTTTCAGAGCAGGTGGCACTTACCTCCACTTCTATCGTTATGTAACCATTTCCAGGAGGACATTGATTGGTAGTTGAGACCTTCATGAGCTTTTTTAAATGAGACAGTGCACAATATTTCCCCATTTCGCAGAAAATACAAAAATGCAACTAATGTCTGAGATTCATTTCCTCACTGCTCGGTTTTATCAGCCGAACATAAAACTCTTAGTGCAAAGTAATATCCAAACTTGCACCCTTCCAAGGATTTAAGGATCTACAGCGAATAATATAAAAAAAAAGAGAAAGGGGGGAGGGGGGGTAGGGTAGAGAGGAACACTTCTTCCTTCTATAAATGTCTTTCTGTTATTATCTGCGTCTTACAACTGTCAATAATTTGCTGGACAGTGCCAATATATTCGGTATTGCGATCCATGGTGTTAAATTTGAGGGTCTTGGAGCACTTGGTGAGCGTTTTGTTAGTGCTCTTCAACGATATATCGACGTCACTAACAACTGGGAGAGTGCGGATACTTCAGTGTAGAGAGAAATTAAGTCGGTGGATGATGCTACTACGTCAAACATATCACTAGGATAGGCGAATATATTTTCTCGGTATTTTCTGCTTGCCAGGAGGGCCAATTTTTCAGCCATATCAAGTGAGATCTCTTCCTTTAAGTGCTCCCAGAAGACGTTTTTGGATAGTGGCTCCACCTTCTTGGAGACTACTCCAATGTTCTCATAACATTGACTGTCTGTTTTGCATTATAGTCATTCTCCTTCGTGAAGGTGACCTCTTTGAGAAGGTCAGAGATATATTAAATAGAGCTTGCGTCAAGGGCGGTGGTGAATTGTGTCTTCAAGAGAAGATACTTGGTCGCATCAACTACGGCTTTGGTTGCAATTATAGAGAGAGCGTTGGTGAGGCTGGCGGCAAGGTTAGTTTTAGTTGGAATGTCCAGCAGATAGATGGTCAGATCCGCTTTAGTTCGAACATCTTTACTTACTTTTAAACAGTTCGGAGCTTATGGCGAGCCCCGAGAGGGATTAGATAAGGGTCGTGGTTTCAGGCAGGCCCTGGAGGGACTTGGTCAAGTCTGACCTCGAAGCCAGAGGAGAGATGGCGTTGCCCATGCCAGTAGTCACATCGGCTTTAGTTGCAACATCCTTTGTTGCTATTGAAATATCTAAGCTTATGGCGAGCCCAGAGAATGCATTGGTGGGGGCAGTAATAGTGGGAATGTCCTAGAGGGACTCAGTCAAATCTGACTTAGTTACTAGGGAAGACGAGGCCAAGGTGAGGCTCGCCGTAACGAAATGCGAGGTTCATATGCAAACGGCTTACATGCGGATAGATATTAATATATTAGCACGAGATCACTCGGATAAATTAATGTTCCGGAAAGCATACTAGTATTTGATATGGACAGCGAGTATGCAGCGGCTTACAGCTCGCTTGTTGAGACATAGGAATGTGAAGATCTGATTGGGTAAAATCAAGAGGCACGGCACAACATATCACATCAGCCCCTATTTGCCCTTGGTTGGCCTCGCTAACGTTATCGAACGCCTAGAACTATTGATTCCACCTCAACAAGCACCCCACGCGGGCCATATTCCAAAAGTTTGTAACCGAAATGATTCAAGAATGAGAGTCCTTTCGTAGTCACTCGAAATATGGTGCTTATGCAAATTCGAATTCCAAAATGTGAAGAGATTCAGACATCGGGACACACACCTATTAGGCTGTTTTATGCCACCCCAGAGAGCTTGTCGGCGACGACTGCCCCTATCCTGGAATGTGAAAAAAAGCGACAGGTAAGCGAGCCCCTGAAACCTCTTGTTCCCACATGAATATCTTCCACTTCCACGTTCAATCGACCGCCGCTGCTGGGTTCATGGCACCTGGGGCTGAAAGTGGCGCTTGTATGTTCAAATAAAGCTCCCTATTTAGCAATGACGTCTCTGCCATAAAGTGCACAAGCGGAATTTCTTTTCGTGTCTTTGTGAGAGAAAACTCACGCTGACCACCAAAAAGCAAATTGTCTAGAGATATCTTGTGCGGCGGCATTTTCATTCGAAACCTTGTTTGCCTGCATTTGAGAATGATTGAAATTTTCATCAATTGCAAGGGCTCGAAAACCATCTAGGAAAAGATCCGCGTATTGGCTTCCAAGCTGGCTGCCCCGTGAGAATCCAAGATAATTCATCCTACCACGTCGAGTGCAATGCGCAAGGTAAAGTTTCCATTTCACGAATTACACTAATTATATCAATATGACCAATTAGTTTGCTATCAAGATTCAAGCAGGAATTAGCATTCGCTTCATTGCGTGTTACCATCGCATCGAACTCGTCGTCGGTTTGATGAAGACAAGTACAAACATCATTCCAGAGACCAGTATCGCATTTGATAGGCGAGTCGATATCAACCCCTCTGGAATCCACGCCTATCAAGTCAAAAGCTGCAGAAAAACATCACTAGAGTGATGTTTGATTCCGAAGGTCATTTTCAAGAATCAAGACGTTTGTTGGTAGAACTCGCTCTTAATCCACCAAAATTAATACACAAATCGCGGATGCAAAAGGAGGGACTTCACGCCTTGAAGGAGAGACGTTTCGCTGTAAAGTTCACTTATAGATATCCCATGCCCCGGGTGATGGCTATCGCCCAGGTTCTTGTATTCAGGAAACTAGAACATCAAATGGGAGGAAGCGTAATTGTTACTATTTTCACCAAGGTGTGTGCAATATACATTCCTTGCAGCAATTCTCACCTTGTACGGCAGGACGTAATGACGAAACGGTCATAACCCCCTAAATCGCAAATCGCACATCTCATATCGCAAATCTCACATCCTAAATCCTAAATTAATTATGATTATAGAATTTTACTAAAAAGGCTACGATATCTTTAATTCCTATTTCCTTCTCCCCTTATCTTTACCCTTTACTCTCCCTCTTTTATATCTCTCTTATTCCCTCTTCCTCGCTCCTCTTACCTTCTTCTCCTAATTACTCGCGTACGTGACCTAGTAAAAGGAGCTTAGCTTTTAGAGGGGTATAGAAAACGATACCACTTAGGGTTTAGGATATAGGATTTGAGATTTGGGATTTCGTCCTAGGGGGGTTTATGACCGTTTTGTCACAAGGTCCTGCCATACTTGGCCTGGCCTGGCCTGGGCCGCCTCAACCTATATCCACTTATCGAGTTGCTCAACTTGAACACAAACTGAATTTAACGTTCTCGGGTAATAGTTCAAGGCTGCCTTGCCCCAAAATTTCTCTCTAAGATAAATAACCTTGCCGAGGTTGTATTCTAGAAAGCAACCTCAACCTTCATCACCCTCAACAGAAACGAAAGTCGTACAAGTCGAAGATACCCAATCATTCGACACTTGTCGTCATGATGCTCGCCTCTTTATACCTTCTGGCTTTCGCTGTTCTCTCATCCCTATTTGCTAGCTGTCTTTGCTCTGAAGCCTTCAAGGTCTCTCAAGTGTCATCCTTGAACAGAAGACCTCGCGGCGGCCCAACAGGCCTCGCACGAGCATATGCCAGATATGGCTTGCCTGTCTCACAATCACTTGCAACTTCAGATGCTGGCCAGTTAAAGGGACACATAAGCAGTTCTAGCGCAGACCTCGTTGATTATGAGATCATGTACAGTACTCCTATTACCATTGGTGGACAAAAGTTCAACATGCAATTGGACACCGGATCTAGCGCTGTGTAAGTCGGATCACCTTACAAACTTGGAATTCGCTGACGAAAATTTGAAGCTGGGTGTATTCCGCTTTCACTCCAGAAGACATGCGTGGCCCGAACCGCAGTGTCTATGACCCTTCGCTTTCTCCTACTTCTCGGATTATTCCAAACGTATCTCTGGTCGAGACATATGGTGGCGGATCAATCTATGTTTCGGGCCTTGCATATACCGACACACTTACTATTGGCGACCTGGTCGTCCCATCACAAGCCGTCGGGGCTACCGAAAACGTCAGCTCCAGCTTCTACAGTATTCCTACAATTGATGGAATTCTTGGTTTGAGTGCCTACAATGGCTCTGGTGGATGTGAGTACTCTAACTCGGTAAGGAAGACCATTGCTAAAGAGGTAGTTGTGCCTCAAATTCAGCCGACCTTTCTCGAGAACGCCCTGGCAACGCTGAGGGAACCTCTCTTTACCGCCTTCCTCAATCGTGGAAATGGCGGGGTTTCACCTTTGGGTACATACCCGAGCCCTACTCAGAGACAACTCTCACGTGGGTCAATTCTACATCAGACTGGTCAACTATTATCACGGGCTGGGCTATTGGAACTCCTAGTAACATGACTTCAACGAGTCTGGGACCTATCGTGGATACTGGAACTCCTTTCTTGCTCCTTCCCCCCGACTACTGTACGGAGTACTACAACTCAGTCACAACGGTTTTGCAAGGTTCATACCACGGAGAGACTGGATTCATATATCCTTGCAATACCACGCTCCCTGACTTGTATTTGAAAATTGGAGAGTATACTGCCACTATCAAGGGCGATCAGATCGCTGGCCCGGAAGTTGGCAACGGCTGTAAGTATCATTGTTTCTCCCCGTACCAGCAGGCTAATCAGAAGTCTAGATTGCTGGGGTCATCTTCAACCTATTGCAGGGCCTAATGTGCCATCAGCTATTCTTGGCGACACCTTTTTGCAAAGCACATTCACGGTGTTTAAGCTGCCTGCTGGAGGTACGCCGATGCTTGGTTTTGGTCCGAAGAATATGAATTGTTGAGTGCAGATGTAGCGTCCAGAAGCGTGAGCTTCAAGCTCTGAATCTGGGTGCAGACTTTGGCATACGGTGATAGGAAAACAACATCTGCTCACATCGATGTGTGATGGCATGGGGGGCTTTAGGATACGTATTTGGTTAATAAATCATGGTGGCTGCGGGATACAAATTTTGAATCCGACTTCCACCTTGTGAGCTTACTATTCAAGTTTCCCTTCAGATTCTTCTTGGAATATACTTTTTTCAGTTACCCAACTTGCCTTGAAGTTTCCCCTCTCAGGCCGGAGAAATCTATAGGAATTTTGTAGTCACCTTGATTTTCAAAGCGTTCGGAGCTGGCTCTCGTTTAGTAATAGTAATTTCTGTCGAGGTGGGGTTCTTTTGAACACGAAAGTACTGAAGTTCAGCTACTGTGAAAAAGAAAGGCGGGTGGGGACGTGCTGCCAAGCAACTCAACTAGCTAGGTATTCGCGAGGACACTTCCTATTTTTAAAGACATCCCGCGACAACCCCCGCCAAATTCTATTTTTGCCGTGTTCGGGAGCGGGCGTGCATTGGACCGTATATTGAGCTTGGGTTGCAGAATTCCTGCAAGCCACGGCAGGGGACCACAATACTTTACCCCACCTTGCCTGGCCGCACAGCAGATAAGTAGAGGTCGCCACATGCCATTCAAAGAACCACTACATGGTTACTCGCTGGCCCTTCACTACTATGGATATTATTTCTACGCCCGATGCTACGCAAGTATTGTCCTTTGCAGTTGTTGGGTTGGTGCTCTGGGCTGCATATGGCATGATCTACCGCCTCTACCTGAGTCCCATCTCAGCATTTCCTGGTCCCAAGCTCGCAGCATTGACTTTCTGGTAAGAATTTATGTGTTCTCCCTGTCAAGCCATTAAGTAACTAACGAGAACCCAGGTATGAATTCTACTACGACGTGTATCCTCTGTACGGTCAATACACCTTCCACATTCGCGATCTTCATGAGCAGTATGGCCCTATCGTCCGAATCAATCCCTATGCGCTGCACATCTCCACCCCTCAATTCTACGACACATTGTACGCCTCAACCAAACACACGAACAAGTGGTATTGGTTTACGAGGGTGTTCGGCATGGATGGATCTACATTCGCAACGAGTGACCACGATAGACATCGCTCGAGGAGGGCCGCTATGAGCCCATTCTTCTCGATGGCAAGTGTGAGAAGGTTGCAACCAATGATCGAAGAAAGGGTTCAGGCGTTATTGAAGAGATTGAGTGAATTGAAAGGCTCTGGGGTGGTACTTAGAATGCCTGTTGTCGTGAATGCTTTCAGCAATGGTCAGTTCCCTTGCCCAGCTCAAGGGTGGAAAGACTTTGAAATGACGATTCCTAGACTTCTGCTAACGGGCATGCAGATGTAATAATGGCGTACACATTCGGCAGGTCCTACCATCGTCTAGAAGTGCCTGACTTTGACCCTGCGAATCATGAGTCAATGCACGAGGGTAGTAAGATGTTGACTCTCATGACACACGCTATCTTGTTATTCAGAACTATACAATCTCTGCCCGAATTCTTGTTGTCGCGCATGGGATATGAGCTAGCAACTTTGGTAGAGCTGAAAAATGTAGGATCACTCACACATGGTTTCGAAATGTATTGGCTAATGAAACAACCACCAGAGTATGCGAAGGCAAGTAATCCAAGTCATGAGCGAGAAGAACGATGCACACAAGGACTTGTCACACCCAACAATTTTTCATGCCCTCTTAAGCAGCGACCTTCCCCCGGAAGACAAAGGGGTCGAACGGCTCACAGAAGAAGCCCACACGATCATCGCAGCAGGTCAAGAGACTTTGTCTTTGATTTTAACATTCATCACTTTCCACCTCCTTTCCAATCCTGTCGTATTGCGAAAACTCAAGGAAGAATTAGCCAAAGCAATACCAGATCCTGAGGTAGTCACTCCAGAAGCAACTTTAGCAAACCTTCCGTATCTCACAGGCGTGATTAAAGAAGGGCTTCGGCTTGGCTACGGAATATGTGGTCGCCTCTATCGCGTCCCCCAGGAGCATTTGACTTTCTCAGCTGGCGATTGCGACTGGATTATCCCACCAGGGACTCCGGTTTGTATGACATCAGCCCTCATCCACCACGATGAGTCCGTATTCCCTAACTCAAACGAGTTCAGACCTGAGCGTTGGATCGAGGATCCCCGACTCGATCGCTATCTTGTCTCGTTTTCAAAGGGCAATCGTTCTTGCTTGGGTATAAATCTTGCTTACGCCGAGATGTATCTATGGCTTGCTGGTATCTTTCGGAGGTATGGATCTCCAGAAGTGAGATTTGAGAGTGATCTAGGGGCATTTGAGTTATTTGATACGGATATTTCTGACGTGGAGATGTGGGCGGATCGCTTTATCCCTGTGACGAAACCAGCAAGTAAGAGACTGAGAATTCGTGTTATTGAGTAAGGGATAAAGAAAGAGTTTCTTTTGTTTTATTTTCGTAGCAAGGGAAACAATTTTGAAGTGATCGAATCTCCAGATTGTTTAGGAAATTTACATCTTTTTATCTATTCTGATGATTCTCCAGGAAGGATTTTCTCGAGCTTCTAGTTTAATATATTGCTAGATATCCGCTTGGGCTCATCAGCCTCACGCCGGTTTTTGTCCGGACACGGAGTATCTACATTTTCGTCAGCTTCAGCAAGGAATTGGAATGTCAGGCTTCGTACATCTCCCAGTATGCATGGATTCTGGTATCATTGAAGTCCTTCCTAACAGCGGCCAAGAAGACTTCTGTTTCTTCTTTTGACCAGCCCAGTCCCCTCGTGAAAACGGCATAGGTCAAGCCCTCTAACGCCGGTTGGACATTTTCATTCACCCACATTCCTTGCAGGTCATATTAGCAGCGATGCTTGAGCACGAAATTTTTTTTGGGCTGAACTCACCCAGCTCTTTGAATTTCTTGTCCTTAGGCCAGCGATTGGATGGCCACTTGTATATTACCTCTGTCACATTGACAAATCCAGCAGCTTCCATCTGTTGTTTGTAACGCCTGGAGGCATCAGCAGATCCACGCATTTTGCTCGCAGCCTCAGCCATGTAGCGACCCCTATAAGATCAGTCTCGATTATGGCTCATGAAATGCATTAGACGAACCATTTCCACAACGCAGTTTCTTCAAAGTTCGGATGGTCATCGGACTTGGCAGGATTGACGCTGTCAGTGCATTCAATCCAACCACCAGGGCTCAGATTCTCCAGTGCCTGCTCAAAGAAACGGGAAGGGCTGCCAAAAAACTGCACTGCCATACGTGCGAAAATGAAGTCGAAGGGTTTACTGAAGGTCCACGGTTCTTCAACATCGTCGATCTCAAAAAGTACATTCGGAGGCATGAATTTTGGTTGTATGGGACTGAGATCAACTCCGATGACTTGCGCTTCTGGATGCTCATCTGCAAAGTCAATTGCCCAGATTCCCGTACCAGTGCCAACGTCAAGCACGCGATTGAAGGTGTGCTCTTTTGGAATAGGAGCTGCGAACAGTTTGCCTTGGAGCGTGAGGCTGAAGACATGGTGCTGCAGATCCAGTCGATCATTCTCTGGTTCATCGTTCGGGTAGGCGTATTTTCCGTCCTTGGAGAGTTGAATTGGTGTGATAGAACAACAGGAAAGAGGTAGAATATACCTTGTACCCATGGTATGTTCTTCCATTTTCCTGGCGATACTTCATAATACTGGAGCCGATACTCGCTGTAGAGGAGGTAAGATCCACTTCGCCGACGGCTGAATCGCCATCCCAGTCATCAGCTTCGGCCTCAAGAGGGCCTGGCACAGCTGGAGGGTTTGTTGGTTGTGTTTCTGCCATGACGGATAGCACGTAGGGCAGGAAGTGGATCTACTTGGTAGAAACAACTATAAGCAGTACTTGAACGTTCATTGAATAGAGAAAAGGAAAGAAGTAAAGTGCGGGAGTCAAATGCCCCAATGCCCTAATGCCTCAATAAGCCTCGATGTATCTCCTAAAAGAGCGCCGTGCATGATATTGCAGGTGGATGAATCCAAATAGAGGGCGAGGCAGTTCTACAGGGGGAAAAAGAGTCGCTTCCGGGTACCGGAACAAAATCCTATTGGCCTATCTGCGGTGCTGCCCCCATTTCTGCAGCAGCTGATCCGCACCATCTGCGCCTAAGTAATGATTAGAAGAGAGAAAATTTGCAAGGGCATCTTTGCTGCCTCCTATGCAGCACTCGGTACAAACACCATTTGGGTCAAAAACACCATTTTCCTTATACAGACTTGAAAAGTGAAAAATAGTAACATCTACATAGTAAAGCATAAGCCGAGTGATACAGGTGGGTCCTACTATAATGAAGCAATATGATCAGAGAGAATTTACAATCTGCTGCTTGAAATATATATAGATAGTGAAGTTTCAGCAGACCATCAACTTCATCAACTTGATAGGAGATCTGCAATTTTGGTACTCCTACAGAGGGAAACCCAGTAACTGCTGCTTTCTACACAAATCCCAAATGTACCAACTGAGACACTGTTGAGTCAAGTTCTCCAATATCCACTGATCCCGCGACCACACTAGACATGATACTTATCTTCTCGTCCCACACCTCGCCTTTCATCATGCCATGAACATACAGCGGGGCAACAAGCTGATGTTTCTCTCCAACAGGTCGAATAGCCATCGGGCAGTTCAACCCAGGAATCAGTACCACCAAATCTCCGCTGCAAAGGGAACAGGACCCGGCGCCAATGTAGCCCCCGTCTGTTTTGAAAAACGTGTTTTTGCGGCAGACAGTGAGGATAGATTCGCAAATTCCTGTCATTGTGCTTAATGCCACCAATATTTTCCACTCGTCGCTTTTATTTGCTTGGAGGATGTCGAACGTTGCTCCGAAACGTTGTCGGATGAGAGAAATCTTTGGCGTATGTGTGCAGATATCTGCTAATGATTGCATGGAATTTCCCAAAGCTGGGATCGTTGGCCATTATGATGGACCACCACACTTGCGCATCTGCTGCAAAGGTGTGGTTATCGATATACGGACTGAAGTCTGAGATAGACTCGGTGTCATCTTCCGCGGTGTCTCGGAGGTAGCGGTGGAGGATCTCCACACCCTGGATGTCAAGCCTGCCATGCTTTGCTCCAATGGTTGCAAAGAATGCCTCTTGTATGGTTTCACCGGTTGGACTATAAAAATCAAAGGTGGAAGCGATTCTGATCCAACTTTGGAGAGCACGAATGGTTTTTGCGGGATTGTTCTCTAAAGTTTCCTAGGTCATGTATCGCTAGTGAAGAGAGATCGTTCTGGGTACCAGGTCGTTTGATTTGAAACCATATTGACACGATCTACCACAATTCCGAACGTGGAGAGACACTGACCATCTGGTGAGAGGTTGTATGATGGTTTTGTGTTTCCTGTTGCAGTGTCTTGGTCATCGAACACAGGCCACGGGGGGCAAGGATCGCTGTAGTCCGGAACCCAAGATGGAGTTGAGCCGAGCCTATCAGTCTGTTTTCACGCCCAGTCACCAGCTGATGTAAGTCAAGTGAAGGTGATGGCGCAAGGTGTTTCAACATGGTAACAGTCGCGATACGGTAAACTTCCCCCGCTGAGACTGAGTCATTGTACTCTGGGGGTGGAAGTTCAATACCCTGGCGAAGGAGTACAGCATGTACCGCGTAGATCTTGTCTTTTGGCAAGAACGCATTACACATGCGAATGTCACGCATGAGTTCTGCAAGATCTAATTTATTCCCAAGTCCGACGCCGGCTTCAGGAAATATAGATGGACTGAGAGCGAGTCGTATCCTATGATGCAAAGGAGTACGCCGCACCTGCTCTGACATGATTGCAATATTTGTGACGAAGGCGCCCCGGGCAGTAAGGATTTGAGGATATGCAGTAAAGAAAGTCCCGATCAGGAGCCGTTCCTTGCCACAGAAGAGAACCGCAAAACTTGACGCTGCTGCCTCTGTAGATGAACGTTAGTGCACTAGCTAAACCCCAGGTGGAATATCAAAAGCAGCATCACGTACCTTGAATTGTCCACATTCTCGAAAACCACGGCCGAGACACAACGTCTAGGAGCATCTCAGGTCGAGCTACCAGCAATGAGGTCAGACGAAGACTATTTATGCAATCAAGGCAGAAAGAGAGTAATTTTAGTTACCTTTGAAATCTTCCAGAATCGAATCGATACGCGCGTCAAAACTTTTCTTGCTTTGAAATGGGTTCCACCAGCCGGCGACCGATCTCCTGATTGTCTGGAAATAGGCATCGCTCTCAACAGTCGCTTCACCTAACCAAATAAGAACCTGCCTACTCTTTCTGTAAATGTGAGCCATCATTGGTACTTGAGAAGCTTTCTCTTCATTGTCCGCTTGATTGATACATATTGAATCAATCCACAGCCTACGATCTTTGGGCGCATCTCTCCTCCGTGGATTCCTGAAATTGTACAGAAGGTCGGCGCAGTTCTTTGTGATATTCAGTCATTTTCTATCTATGAATATAGGACGATCCGGGGTTTGTCCTCCCCTATGAAGTACAGTTAATACTTAGTAAAACGGAAGCTGGGATGTCAGCAAACCAAGTGTAAGAGACGGCCTCATACAATGGCCATGGTCTATCAACCGTGACCTCAAATAGCTCCCCTACAAGAGGATCGTGCTGTGACTTTGAACGCTTCAATCTTAATACTCTGATTCTTCTTGTGCCACTAAGAGGAGTATATTTATAATGGCCGTTGACAGTGTCTGGACTTGTCCCTGCCATTGCAAGGAACGTAGTAATGAGGGGCTGTGAAGGACCAAAATGTGACGATAGAAGAATCGGGAAGAAAACAAAATCGTTGTAGGATATGCTCAGGGGTGAGACAAGTTTCAGCCGCAGCGTCTACATGCAGTTCAACTCATGCATGTGGCGGCTTGGCTTGGGCCTAATCAATTTCAGGTCTGCGCCACCAGGTTTGCAACGAAGCATATTCCGGCCTCTAGATGCCCGGGTCCAGCGCCACGTCCAACCCCACGCGCATTCAGCTGAGTGGAGTGCATGACGCTAGTTGAGGCCTCACCATAAGTACTCCCTGGCGCCTGCCTTCTCAGGTTCAGCTTATCGAAACGGCTCCCATCGCATATTCTTATTTCTGAAACGAGAGACGATGCCGAGCATAGATTCATCATCACTAACGCCTTTTCCTCCCGAGCTCTCGCTGGAGAAATCGGTGTTAATCCTCGATTCCAAGCTAGAGGTGGATGCCAAACTCATCTCGCAAGTCGCGGTGCGTTCTGTCGATCCCGATGCTGCATCAGATCGCATTGATTACTTGCCCGGCTACCCCAATGTTGGCCTGGAGCCATCGCAAGTCTACAAATTTTTGCGTCGCCAACTGAACACGCCTGTTATCGATGAGCTCTACCACGTGCTGTGGCTCTTTAGTGTCAAATCCGGCCGAAACATCGATCCCCTCCACCGACAGCGCATCAAGGGGCGCGAGATTGTCCCTACCGAGGAGGCCAAGTTGCACCTCGTGTGGACCAAGGACCGCATTTATATCAAGACAATGCCAGTCTGTTTGCTCAATCATACCATATGGAGTGTTTTTCTGGGCACAGCGGCAACACAAAACTGGCGTACGGCGGTGCCTTCCACGACCAACTTCGACGAGGGCTTCGACCGGGGAGTAGCGCTCGGCTTCCTGCGTTCGTATGCCCTGCTCATTCAGAGCCCCCTTGACTTTACCTTTGCCAAAGAAGCCCACCTATTCCCCGAGGACTTGGACATCGACTGGACCCGCTGGGCCAAATTTACCGCACACTTCTACGGCGTCCAGGATGGCCAAGTCTCGAAGCGCTATCGATTTGGACAGCTCCGCTTGAACCGACTCAACTGGCTGCTGCGCGTCATGCAGCCCAAGGCGTCCAGGTCCATCTGGTTCTACCAAAGGCGCACGTGGTCCGTCGGCGCCATGATCGTCGAGTCAATGCCCGTGCTTCTGTTCGCCTTTGCCAGTCTTTCGCTGGTGCTGTCATCCATGCAGGTGGCGCTGGCGACTCCTGCTGAGGATCTCCTCTTTGCCCATCTCGACAGCCAGAATGCTCTGTCTCTGCAGCGTACGTTTTGGGTCTTTTCTGTGGCGACTATTATCATCTCGGTTCTCACTTGGTTCTACATCCTGCTCATACCTACCGGCATATTCTTGATCCAGATGACTTGGGCAATACGGACCAAAGGTGTAGCCAATCCGAATAGCCGCATTAAGACATCGGCCTTCTATGAGTTTGCGAAAGTCTAATGGACTGTATTTCACTTGTCAAGTAAATCAAGTTTAAGAGATTTCGATTATTTCGATCGAGAGGCGAGAACTGGGAAGCTCTCCCCCACGAAGCCCTTGGCTTTGGTCCAGCGAGGACGATTGCTAGAGGAAACGAGGACGCTAACATCTTGGGTTATGCGTACTAATTCAACTCCCATTGTGACACGAAGAAGTTGGAATTTATAGCAATATTTAAAGCTAATATAATATTTATTAAAGCCCTCTCCTTTAAATATACTCTAAACTACCACGTCGAATCGCCGTCTTTATAATATAAATATTTTTTCACCACTACCTAATCTCCCCTAGTTAGGGGCTCAGCACGGGCTATTCCACTATAAATATTCTTTTATAAATATAGGATCCCTATAGGGCCGACCTATAGCCCTATAGCCCTACGGTGGCTCGACGGGACTACGGGGCCTACCTATTATACGAGGCCCCCTACTAGTTATTCCGGTGCGCGGGAAGCCTATATGCGGGTCGCATACAAGACCCGGGCACGGACCACGCGCGCGGCCGCTAGCGTCGAACGAGACCCGTTCGGTATGCGGCTCTGATTTTGGGCACTCGACGTCAGGTGAAGAAGCTAGGACGGGGGAATCAAAGAGAAATAGCGGGCGCGTTTAGCCGTCCTCTCTACACGAGATTTGGACGTGGTAGGGAGGAGTTACGTAGGGGCGAAGTCAGGGTAAGTTTTGGTGGGGTTGAGGGTAAAACGTACTAAAACCCACGGTTTTAAGACCCGTTTAGTATGCGGCTCCGATTTTGGGTAATTGAAGTCGGATAAGGACGCTAGTAAGGGGGAATAAAAGAGATTTACTAGGGGCTTTTAATATAGTTCTCTATATTAGATTTAATTAAGGGGGGCGATAGCTAGGGAGGGGAGAGGAGGGAATTAACCGAAATCGACTAATTTTATTAGGGAAAACCCTACGCTTTCTTCTCCCTTAATATATATACCCTAAGATATAAGGGTAAGGGGAAAAGTAATTTTGGAATCTAGTAGTATATAGTCTAGGGCACCTCTAGAAAATCTGGCATAGGAGTCCCTCGTAAGGAAGGGTCGATTTATTAGACTCGAGTCGGGTGAGCGGGAAGGAAGGCCGTGGTGGCCTAAGGGTTTAGGCATTAGGAGCGTTACTCTAGAGACGAGTAGTTTAGGGGAGGTTAATATAAGGGTCCCGCCTAAGCCCGGGCTCTCTTCCCTCCCCTAGAACACCCTGTTCTACACCTCCCGCCTCCTATAAGCCCCTGCTCCCCTTAGCGTGTACTCTTCGCCGCCTCCCTGGCCCTCACTACCCTTTAACCTCCTATTCTAGCTTAGTCAAAGACCCTCCCCCTCTAAGCCCCTTAACCCCTAGCTATCCCTCCGGGGGTTTGGCTGGGCGTTACGGGCCCTGCCTACCGGGACGTAGTCCCTTCTCTTTCACGCTTCCCTCTCTATCCCTCCGGGGGTTTAGCTGGGCCGTGGCGGGCCCTGCCTGCCGTGGGCGTAGCCCCCTAGTCTCCTAGGACGTAGTCCCCTTCCCTTCTAGGGCGTAGCCCCCTAGTCTCCCTTCTCTATCCCTCCGGGGGTTTGGCTAGGCGTGGCGGGCCCTGCCTGCCACGGGCGTAGCCCCCTAGTCTCGGCTTCCACGGGACGTAGTCCTTTCCCTCCGGGGGCCACTGCCGTGGAGGCGGTCCGGGGGGGCGTAGCCCATGGTCTCGGCCTTCCACGGGGCGCAGCCCCCTAGTCTTACTTCCCTCCGGGGGCCACTGCCGTGGAGGCGGTCCGGGGGGGCGTAGCCCGTGGTCTAGGCCGTGGGGGCTTGCCCCCCTTAATCTCCACGTAAGACCCCTAATATCCGACGCTTCCGACGCTCCGCGTTACTTAGGGTTAGGGTTAGGGTTAGGGTTAGGGTTAGGGTTAGGGTTAGGGTTAGGGTTAGGGTTAGGGTTAGGGTTAGGGTTAGGGTTAGGGTTAGG
>KZ613943.1:2505575-2516387 GCA_002865655.1 Hyaloscypha variabilis F | reverse complement strand
AGGCTCTATTGTTATATATCCTCTACTTTATAAGTACTTAGTCTAGTCTTAGTTTATAAACTAGGCTCTAGATATTATTCTATATACTATTATTATTTAACGCGTTCTAAAGCTTAATTAATAATAAGAAGTATTAAAAGGTATAAGGTAGGAGGTGTAGAAGGTAAGTAGATATAGACAGTTACTACTAGTTTAATTAGATAGAGTTATAGGCTAAAGACCCCTATTCTATAGAGTATATATAAGTGTCTAGCACGTGCACGCTAGAGCTCGCCTACGCGAGCCTCTCACGCTGACACGTGACTCCTTTCCTAATCCGGGCTTAGGAACTAAGAGAGCTGCACTTACCTAAAACTCTTAATAAGAAGCTTATATAATAAGAGGAAGGAAAGGCATTTAATTCTATAGGCTTATATAGAGCTAACGATTCTACGCTATTGATTCTACGATTCTATACTTTCGTTATATAAGCATTTTTACCCTTTATTAACTTCTCTTTATATCGACTTTACCTTTCTACGACTACCTTATAATAGCACCCCTATTCCTTCCTTCTATAATAAGAGTATCTATAAAGACGTAATTAAGACGACTATATATCTATACTACTATTAATACTATAAGATGAGATTACTAGCTAGTATACGCGCCCTAGATAAGCTAAATTAGCTAAAGTAGGATACTAGATAGAAAGTATTACTAAAGCCTTATTATAAAGAGAAATAACTCTATAGCTATTAATTATAGAGTAGGAGGCTTTCTAGAGATGTGGATACGTGCTTGGATTTGGATACGCGCTGTGATTGGACGAGAGGAGGCTGGACTAGTCACGTGCGCTAAGTCTGGACTTTTGTCACGTGACTCGCTGCCTGCGGTTCGCAGACGTATAGCAATTGAGTTTACGTGGCTAGAATCGTGGTTTTAGAGTTGTCGTCTTTTGGGCATTATATATAACTATGGTTTATACTTAGGGGACGAGCAATATTCTAAAGGGGGGTCGGATATAGTAGAGTCATGTGACGTATGTCACATGACCTACGCGAAGTTGGATAAATGCGCGTTCCGCGCGCATCTCGCTCTCTTAGCTCTTTAGTCAAAATCACTACTTTTGCACTCCTATTTTTATAGTTATACGCCTGCCTACTATAATATAGAGACTTTATAGACTATTACAACCGCTTTTTATACAAGGACGTTAACTTTTACTACTCTTATAATAAGCGGAAATCGCCCCTCTATTTCTACTTTTATTAGACTAAAAAGGCATATAAATCCCTTTCTATAGACCCCCTATTAGTCGTAATCTTATAACTACTTAGTACTAGGTTAAGCGTTAAGAAGCTCTCTAATTAGTTACGCTCCTCGCGGTCTTACTAAGACGTTTATCTAAACTATAGACCTATTATAAGCTCTATAGCCTATTTCTAATCTATTAACCTCTCTCTCTTAATTAATTAGCTAATACCTTATTATCTTATTTATCTATTTCCTTTCTCGTTTCTCTTCTCTCTTAATTTATTAAAGACTAAGTAATAAGAGCGGATATAGGGGAGTTATAAGCTAAGATTAGGGAGGCTATACTATACTAGGGAGGTAGTCTTTTACCTTTCTTCCTAAGGGAATTAAGTTTAGAGCCGTAATAGATATATAAACCCTATTACGACCCGTAATATATATATATACTAGCCTCTAGTTTAAGTGCCGGGGGCCTACCTCCCCCGGCGTCCTTTGCCCCTCTAAGGGCCTTTAGGACACGTGACTTGACCACGTGCTCCGCACAGACGTTAAATAGACACATACACACACATTCGCTAAGGATATAGGGGCTTGGATAGCTTAGCTAGGATTTCTAAGAACGGAGGATTAGAGTACTAAATTAATCTATTGAGAAGGAATTGAAGGAAACGGAACTGTGATATACGCTTAATAGCTATAGGCTATATATTAAAAGCCTTCTCCGCTGATCAGTTTTTCAACTCCAGGACCTGAGATACACCTTGATCATGCGCAACCCACATACCCTCACGCCCCTCTTTTTGACTAGCCCAATCATACCTCGTCACCGAGATTATAAATATGGGTCTATCCTAACAGATGCATCTAATTTGATTGTTATGAGACCGATTTATACGGGGAGACAGCAAATGCCTGTCTAATATTCTTTCAACGAGTGCCCACCCGATAGCTTGCCTTACAAATTCTGCTTTCCCAGATGCTCGACATTTATAGAGAAATCTGCATAATCCTTGAACTTACTTACACGCAATCTCTCATTATCCTACCTAAACATCTCCCAGCGCTAAGATCGATTGCGGCCTGAAACACGCATGTTTCTCCACTCGCTGCTACAAATTACGCGGGGAAACTTAAAGGTTTGGGCTTCTATGCTCTGAAAATTATAGGTTTGCTGTGCCAGCGCATCGTGTTAGAATGGCAACTTTAGCATGTGAAGTTCATGTAAGTGTCCACGAATGTAGTGGCCTGCGTTGATACGATACCTGGGGGTTTCAGCAATTGCCGCTACGGAATGAGGCATCTGGTCTCTAGAACAACGAAACGGCCCGAAGCATACCGTCCTGCAAATTTTGGTGCCTAGCGTTGAGGTGCCTACCTGGGAGAACCAAAGATATAACGCAGGGCCGCTTGCCCCGCCTATTATATAGACGAGGAAGATTCTCTTGAATTGATTATTAGCAATTGCTATTGAATGCTTGAGAGTAGACTCTTATTTTAAGGTATTTATTACGAATGAACATAATACCATACAGTAATTGCTGAAAGGAGGGTAACAAGTCCCTTGTCTAGGGACTCGAAGGTGAGGCTAAGGCAGAGTGGTGTATAGACTTAGGCTTATACTTTTCTAGATAAATAACGTTGTTGAAACTCTAATTATAGCGTGATAGGTAAGTCATATTCAGTCGCTGTGCTTTCCGCTCGAAGACTCAATCTGGCTGATAATAGCTAATAAAGCAAGAAGGACTAGCGTACTGCGTTAGTTCGTCATATGCCATTTTGTAAAACAAAGAAACTCACCACTCCCAGCCGTTAGAATAAACCCAGCTATCGAGAAACCGTCTTGAATCCCACTCCCCTTTATACTCCATACAACGCCTACCATTGTTGAGATAACCAAAACAATTGAACCCGCAACCGCAATTCTAGTGCCGCTCCAACCCTCGACAAACTCCAACGCGTGGCGAGAACCTGGCTGTCTCAATCGAAAAACCCATTCAATCCACTCATGCTCAGATTTTATTTTCGATGGGTTTTGATACGCGTAGAGCAATTCATGCAGAACGAAATCGTTTAGTGGCACAACGGTCATCCTGGATGTCGACGTGAACTAGTATTGTAAGCTAGTTATTTGAATCTGAGGATAAATAGGTTGACTGCATACAGAAAGAAGCCGGATTCCTCGAAGCGTCTTCAAGAACAGCACATTCCTCCAGAACCCGCACATTTTATTTTGGTAAATATCGCGCAGCGCACGGAAGAGCTCTGCGTCGGAATAGATTAGAGAGGGCAAGATTGTAATCGTCTGTTGGAATACTTCTTTACTCTCGAAGCGGGATTCTAGAACCGTTTGGATTTGGTAGAGTTGGCAGCCTATTGTTCCTCCCCTGAAACACACTAGGTTGAGCGCGCATTTTGGATACTTCGAGACGTAGTCTGGAGTGTTTTTGTACTTGGTCCTATCCAGCGCATTGGTAAACTCTCCACTAGCGACGAACTCTCCCCTAGCGACGATGCGCCAACCTTGACCTCGACGAGGGAGATGGTAGTCCAGTAGCGCAGCTGCTTCAAGGGACCCCACAGGTCGGTAAGTAGGCAGCCTTGGGGGCTCTATGTCTGAACTATCGCCAGGATAGTCTGTCATGGTGGGAGCTCAGAGAAATAAAGCGGCGGCGTTGAGCCTCTCTAGCTAGATCCTCAAATCTGAAAAAGATGCCTTAAAGCAAAGAGTAAAAAGTAGTAATAGAGGGAGTCATGTGGGCATCTAAGTATCTCTCAAAACACCATAATGTGAAACATGTGGAGGCTGTGTATAAAACAGGCTGCATTTGTGGCTGTACTGATGTGGAGGCTGTATTACAAATAGGCTGCATATGTGGCTGCACTGATTCATAGCTTGGAAAAAGAAACCAACTCCCCGTAAAATAGGCCCGTTCGTAGAAAGACATTAACTAGGCTACTAATGTACTGGTGACGATAGCATACTTGGAACGAGTACAAGTAGGATTATGGAATCAAAAGTTAAAAGATAAGAATTTCTCTATCCAACTTTCTCTTATCCATATTCCTTATCCTTTTGAGCTCTTCTAGCATTTATTATGAACAATTCACCTTCCACCATCCCTCCTTGTATCAAAGTTCATGTATAGATAGCTTAGATAAATAGGCCCTTATTGGGTGGGGAGTATTCCACATAGCCATCTTCTGCTCTCAGATTGCCCACTCAGCGCGTTCGGGGCAATCTCTAGAGACGATAGCTGCCAACCAATAAAAGACGCCAATAAAGATTGGTATTTATTCACATAATCAATTGCAAAGGGATCACCAGATTTATATCAGCCCAGAGCGAGCTTAGTCAATGACATATTCACCCCAGCCGAATCGTTTTCCGGACCATCTTTTTGCTCATCCACATAGAGAACCACGCCATTTTCTCAATATAGCCATGAACTTCCTTGACTCCGGTCTTACTCTTCATAAACAAGGGGCCGTAAAAATTGAAACAGGTCACTTGCTCATAGTAGCTATCAAGTTCTCGTTTATGCAAAGCGAAGCGAGCAGAGGAGGCTAACTGACTATCAGTAGACCAGTCTCGAAACCGACCCAAAAGAGAAACATTGACAACCCTGCTTTCAGAGACTGAATATAGCGCACTTCTCTTTTGATAGAAAGTGTTTCACTCCTCTTCATCACCGCAATATGCCTAAATCTCGTAGACGGTCTCATCATGAGGAATGGGTTTTTGGGTTTAAAGGCCACCTGCCGTTGCTCTCCATGGTATTCGACTGCCAATATACGGTAATGGTGCAGCTGGTCCAGCGATAGTTCAATTGTGGTGCTCAGGTACTCGGATATATTATTCCAGCCAGGCATCGGGTATAGCTGATCCCATAAAATATCGAATTGAAATTCAATGCTGCCTTCTCGGCATACCTCTTTCCACAACCGGGGACCTTGTCCTAGCGGTGATGGTATGTGATTACTAGATATCCTCATGCCAGCTACAAAAATGTTAGTCTAACGCTCTGATAGCGATTTGTTAAAGGACAGGCTAGTCACCTACCATGCAATGACCTATATTTATGGCCAGTTTCAAATGGACAAGCTTGTATCGCGGTCGTGGCGCTCTTGGTGACGCGAACTAGACTTGTCGTGGCGTCCATATCTGGCTGGACCTCTTGCAATACTCGAGATGGACTCCTCAGAGAGCCTCGCTCACGGAGTACAACAGCCGGAAGATGTATATCGTTGCTATTTGAAAAACTGCACCAAACTTCTGCCTTCTTGTTGAGTATAACTTGAACAAAATCTTCAAGATCTTGTGGAAAGTTTGACTGAAGCAGAAGCAGAGGATAGACTTTGCCAAGTTGGCAATCTTGACAGTTCAACAGCCATCTCCTCTGGTACTCCGCCCGCGTTTGACCATGTGCGAAGGGTAATGCGGTCCGTCGAGAAATCGGACACTATTCCACTGCTTGAGCCATCACCGTGGGTTGTGGTATGATTTCCCTGGATCATTGATGTGGGATAGAGGTTTCTGGGTCCACTATTCAGATCCCTCCGGTTGTAGTCGTGCATAACATAGTCTAGGCCGTCTGTAAACGTAATGCGTGATAGCTGCTGAGTGGTTGAAATGGTTGGAAGGCCGATGTTATTGAGTGGTTGAATAGGACTAGTGTCGGATACCATGTCGAATTTCAACATCTCCCCCATATTTTTGCCAATCGGTAATGTCGAAAAAGATGACATCGAAGATAATAATATTGTTGATGTCACCTTATCGCTAGCACCTGCAAGCAAAGATGAAGTAACAGCAATATCTTGGCTAGGATCTAAGTTGAGTATATCTCTTGGAATTGGTTCCACGATCGGGAGTTTCGATGACACAGTCCAGAGCACGATAGATCGTCCGCAGCGAGAGAACTCTAGGTTCTTCGCTTTGTCAGACTCTAGACACAATTTTGCAGGCTCGCTGCTGTCTAATATCACTTCCAGTATCAGCATTCAAGTATCATCAATCTATTGCAAGAACCAAGACTTAAATGCGAAGAACAAGTAAATGCTTACCCTGTTTATATGACCATAAATAGACTGACTCGGCAAAGATGAAGCCAATAAGAGCTTCTTTCGGATGGAATGCGATGTCAAGGTTCTTGATCGTCTCACTCCCAGGCTCAGCATAGTCTGTCAACACTATCGAGCGTATGAACGATACCCCCAACTTTTCACAGTCTCCCATCTCAAACAAGGCAACGGTTTTCGGACATCTCAATCTCTGGTCGGTAAAAACAAGAGACTTGCCGTCCTCACTGAATGTTATCCAGTATAGATAGAAGTCTCCCCCAATTTCAAGAGGACTAGCAAAGGTAAATGCAGGGGTCGTTCCCAAAGTTTGGTGGTTGCTAGGTGTGTATTGGGACCACAATGTGCTCAGCGTTTGATCCGCATCTAGAGGCAGTTGAATGGATTGTAAACGGGACGAAGCTGCTTTCTCTGCAGAATGAAAGCGATAAATGGTCCGCAAAATGCTGAAGGTCATTGTATTTGCTCCGATTGATGTTGGAAATCGGAGCTTCCAGTTGTATGTTTGGGCCTCCGATGTAGCTCCACACCAAAACGACTGATAGATCTGTACCTTAATTTCTTCTGCCGGTAATGGAATTTCAATTGAATGTTCCAGAATGTGATATATAGAGTCAGAGATTGACCATACTTCAAAAAGGGCCGTCCAGTCTAAAGCCAAGTGATGAAGCTGTGTAAGGAAGGCGCCGTCATGTCTTTGGCCAGTGTTTCGTATTTCCTAAACATAGACATCAGGGTAGAACTCGTTACAAAAGAAAACTAGCTTACCTTGATGGCCATACCATGAGAACGTGTACATAGCGCCCATCCGAGGTCGCTTCTGATATCTTGGACAAGTACTTAGTGCTTCGCTTTGGTCCACTAGAAACATTGGTGACAAGAGACATTACAACGGTACTTTTGTTTTCTGCTAAGAAGCGACTAGGTGTAAAGGCGGCAATCTCTTCCCAGATAGACTCAGGTGATTCTATGAGATGGGCACTCCAGTCAGTGTCCAGGGTTTTCAAATATTCACCGAATTCCAGGGCATCTTTGCAAATATCTAAAAGCCCGGCTTCTACGCCAGTAGACTTTTTCATGATGCAAACCATGTGCTCACTCCATTTTTGTAGGCCGTCAGCGCTGGGGATCTTCTTGAACACGTATGAAGTTTCGATCCAGGCCATGAGGACAATCTTCTTGCTCAGAAACTGGCTAAGTTGTGACAGCAGCTTCCGGGCTTGCTCAAGAAACTTTTGGTTGCTTCCGAAGCCCAGGTAGATTTCTTTAGTCTCTTCAATGTGTGGAATCCAGGTGAGGGCAGAGTATTGGAGCAGGGGAAAAGCCACATCCAATTGTAAAGGTGACACGTCGAAGCCCAATCTTCCGCTCAACGGTTGCGCCGGCATTGAATACGTGAGATATTGTAAACAGACTCGGGAGATCTCGCAGTGTGCCTCTGAAGCAATGCATGACAGCGCAATGCTTGTTTGTGTCTTTTTCGGCATATTTCGATCATTTTCAAGTTTTCCGAGGACCAGATAGAAATCTTGTACTGAGAGATGTATGAACCGGAATGTTTCTACTTCAAATCCAGGATATGGACTATAGACTTTCTCGCGTTCAACAAGTCCGCCACAACTCAGCAATACCGCCTGACTAAAATCGGAGATGTCATCTCCAGTGTCACCCCATTTGTCCGGACTCTTAATCTTAATTGCTTCGTAGAACTCATATGTCGTTAATAGTCGCTTCGAACATGAAAGCCATGTGATGACCTCTGTGACTAGCGACTGCTCATCACTATTACCTTGGCAGATCAAATCCGAGATACGGTTGTACATAGCTTCCAATCCTTCTGGGAAGGAAATTTTGGCAATGATATTGAGACGCCTTTGAGCAGAGAAGGAACCAGGCTTGGCAATGATTACTAATTTCCGATATCGATAGCTATTAATACTAGAATCGTAAGGTATCGATTCTATCGATTTAGAATCGATTCTAAGTAAGCGAATCCCTATATTATATCTAATTCTAAAGTCCTAAGAGAAATAACGCTTTTATTAGGGGTATCTTAGATAAAAAAAAGTATTATATAATTAGTAAGAAGTATTAGAAAGGCTATAATAATTACCTTATTTAGTAATAGCGCGCCGCCTACTATTACTAGGTATTTTCCTTATAGCCCCTCCCCTAGTAATACGCCTTCTAGGAGACCTTTTTATTATACGACTACCTTTTCCTCCCTTCCCCCCTTTACCTCTAGAGCCTCTATATTCCTTACTCTTATTATTACTCTCTCCTAGCTAAGTATAAGAAGCCGCGTAATCTAGTTACTTATAGTTACTATAATAGTTATTCTACTAGCTAATAATATAATAGTATTCTAGGAAAGTCATATTAGTAAGGCTTATATAAGCATAGGTTTAATAAGGGGTATTAGTTATATTAACCCCTTTATATTAAATTAAGATTATATTAATATAAGACTAATACTAGGTAATAACTTAACTAATTATAATTTAATTTAGGTTAATAAGAACGTTCTATCTAGGGAGAGTAAGAGCCTAGTTTTAGAGGCTATTATAGTACTTAATTATAATTAGTATAGAACTACTTATACGATAAGGGGGAACGTATAAATCTAGTAAGTTACTAGCCTATAATAACTATTATTTACTAGCTCTAAGGAAAAGCTTAGCTAGCTATAAGGGCGAAGGCACCGCCTATAAGGCTAATAAAAGGAATAAGTCTAATAAGAGTTAGAAGTTATATAAGGAGCTATATATAAAAGTAAGAGAGAGAGGCTTACTACTAATTTAGGTTAGCCCCTCTAGAAGGGGCTAGAGTAGGCTAAGAGGGCTAGCCCTATAGATTACTACTAAGAATAGGGTTATCTAATATTTTTAGAGGTCGTAGGTATTATATAAAAGGGCTATATAATAAGTAGAGTTATTATTTTATAAGTATAGTTAGAAAAGAAAGAGAGAGATTAAGAAGAGAGAAGGGGGAAGGGCCTACTTTATATATTTAAAAGTCGACTAGTAGCTAAAAAAAGGAATAAGTAAACTTAACTATACTTATTCTAGAAGAGTCTTATATTATATAATAGAAGGTAAGGCTCTATTTTCTTCTCTTTCTACTTTATCTAAATACTCTTAATAAAGGTATTTAGAATCCTACTTCTTTTCTAATACTTTAAGTACTCCTATATCTTAATTATCTCTACTTCTAGCCTCCCTTAATCCTAAGTTACTATATAATAAGCCCCTAAAAAGACTCTCTCTAATTTATTACTTATTAGTAGTATTAAGAGGATATTAATAGCTATATAGGAGAGCTTTAGCTAGTATTACCTTTATATATCTTAGTACTACTACTATAAGGCCCCTTTCTTACTAGGACTATATAACTCCTCTATATTATAGTCTATATACTTATTACTAGTTAAAGGCTAGATAGTTGTTATATAA
Organism: Hyaloscypha variabilis F; assembly: GCA_002865655.1. Lineage (NCBI taxonomy): Eukaryota > Fungi > Ascomycota > Leotiomycetes > Helotiales > Hyaloscyphaceae > Hyaloscypha > Hyaloscypha variabilis. Next base: position 2,506,620 of record KZ613943.1, on the reverse strand, counting down.
AGAGCTATTATAATCTAATTAAAATTATTAATTTTAGAGGGCTCCTTCTTAAGAGAGTATTTATAAATAAAGGACTAGGGGATTACTACTAAGCTAGCTTCTTCTCTATACCTCTCTTAGAATATCTAAACTCTATATAAGGCTTATTTAGCCTACTTCCTTAGCTAATATACCTTAATATACCTTATATAATACTTAGGATTAAGGATAAGGGTAGTAGCGTAAAATAGGGATATATTAGTAGTTATATAATACTTATTAAGTATTAAGTAAGCGGTATTAAGTTATATAATAATCTTAATATTCTTATTATTATTCACTTATTTTACTTACTTCTTTTTACCTTTACCCCTATTCTAGCCCCTATTCTAACTCCTATCTTAGCTCTAGCTAGTTATCTTAGCCTTAAACTTATCTTAGATATAAGTATTAGCTTAGGTAAGGGAGAGAGAAGAGAAGGGGAGCTCGAATATTAGTCTCTTATAAGTACTTAATTAAAACGTCTATTATAAAGAGAGTAGCGTTAATAGATAGAGAGTCTCCCTTAGTATATAAAGTAGTATATAAGAAGGGCTAGAGGATATCCTTAATTATATAAAGCTTCTTCTAATTATTATAGCTTAAGATATTATCCTCTAGCTCCTCCTTAAACTCTTAATAATACTTCTTAATTATAGGCCTTAAGTTAAGAAGTGTTGAGAGTTTTAAGTAAGTATAGCTCTCTTAGTTCCTAAGCCCGGATTAGGAAAGGAGTCACGTGTTAGCGTGAGAGGCTCGCGTAGGCGAGCTCTAGCGTGCACGTGCTAGACACCTATATATACTCTATAAAATAGGGGTCTTTAGCCTATAACTCTATCTAATTAAACTAGTAGTAACTATCTATATCTACTTACCTTCTATACCTCCTACCTTATACCTTTTAATAGGTTATAAGCCCAGGTTTAGCCTTAGGAGAGGGACGCTAATAATAGTTTAATTATATTACCCTTAGAAGCTTATTATTAGTTAACTAAGTAATAGGTAGTTAAAGAGACTCTAAATAAAG
>KZ613943.1:2475511-2504610 GCA_002865655.1 Hyaloscypha variabilis F | reverse complement strand
AGGAGATTAGTAGTTAGAAATCCTTAGCTTATATCTAATATAAAAGATAAGGATCTATTTAAATTCCTACTAAATAACCTATTAGAAGAGTACTTAATTACTTACTCTATTCTAGACGCTTAAGTAAACCTTAATATTTATAAGAAACTTCTTATCCTTTAATAATAATAAGACTAACTCTCTAAGAATAATACTACTACCTTAACTATATACTAGAATACCCCTTAACTATACTCTCCCCTAAAAAGGAATTAATCTAGATATATGTTAAATTCTAAGAATATTACCTACTATATCTATAATAATAAATACTTTATAATAGACTATAATTTATAAAGTAAAATAGCTAATATAGTTAAGTAAATTAGAAGGAAGTAAAGCTAGAATATATCTAGAAAACCCCTAAATTACTATAAGTCTAAATATTAAAATATATATAAAGGAAAACTAGATAGAGAAATAAAATAGTCTTATTATAATACTTATCTTATAAGAGACTATAATACTAATTTAGATAATAGTAATAATAATACTACTCCTAAAAGTAAGAAGGAGAATAATATAACTATTATCTTATCTAAAGTGATTTATAAGGTTCCCTTATCTACTTAAGTCTCTAATATAAGCGCTACCTTATATATAACTAATAATTCTTAACTATTTAGATCTACCCTAAAGCTATATTAAAGAAGGATTAAAATAGAAAGGAGGAGGATATATTTAATATATAAAGGGACTATAGAGATATATTTACTAGATAAGAGTTCTACTTCTCTTTTAAATATTTTATATATCCTTAGACTTAATATAAATCTCCTCTTAATAAAGAAAGTCTATTTAAATTCTATTATTAAGGGAACTTTTAATAACTAATATATATAGTTCTATTATAGAAAGGATCTTATCCTAAAAGTAATAATTTATAATAATATTTATCTTATCTTATAAATTAAGGGAAGTATAAATAAACTTATATTAATAGTAACCTTATCTTATAAGCTAAAACCCTTCTTAAGCCTAGCTTAAGAAGAGAAAGCACTTAAACCCCTAAAAGCGACTTTTATTAGATAAAACTAGGAATATAATCTAAATATAAGTAATATAGAGATATCTAAGAATAACTCTAAAAGTAGTATTAAGAAACCTTAATAAAAGTAGAGTCCTTCCTAGATCCTTAAGAGATATTAGAAGTATTATAGACGCCTAGGTTATATTAGCGCTAAGAAACTTTAGAATCTATATAAGATTATAAAACTAGAGTAATAGATTATTATCCTAAATAAGATTCTATTATATAAGGTCTACTAGATATCTAAGATAAAGAATAGGATAAATAAGACCCTTAGCTTATAGAAAGCTAATACTCTTATACTTATATATATTAACGCGTATAGCCCTTTACTAAAATCCTTATAAGGTAATATTTACTTTAATTAAATAGTTAATAGCTTAATAAGACGAGTTTAGTTAATCCCTACTAAGTCGAGAGACGAGCTAGTTCTTAAACTTAAGATATAGAAAGTATAAGTTAAGAAAGATATAGGCTATAATATTATTTCTATTTAAATTAATAATATTATAAAGCTTAAGTTACTACTTACTTATTAGGTAAATAAGGAAGGGATCTATTACGAGCCTATTATAGCTTATTAATATAACTAGAATAGCCTAGTAAAAAGGAGTATTTAAACTACTAAGGGTAATACCCAAGTACTCCTTCTTAACGCTAGCCTTCTAATTGAGTTCTAAGATAAAGTAGTAGAAGTAGATATATATTCTAGGAATAGATTAATATATAGACTAAAGAGGAATAGTATACGCTATACCCTAATTAGTGCCTATATAGGTAAGCCTCCTAAAATAGACTATATTATACTATTTAGGTATAAGTACTATACTTAGGTAAGCTATAATTCCCTACTAAAGTATAGGTAAATAAATAAGCTTATATAACTTAGATAAGTTAATATTTTTATAGGATACTTAGATAAAATAATAAAGTAATATAAAGTATATATACTAGACTTAGGATATATAATTATAAGTAGTATTATTAATTTTAATAAGGATATACTTAGAGGAATAGTAGACCTAAAGATCTAAGGAGTATACTTATAAGGGATACTAAACGTCCTTCTAAATTAAAACCCTATTAGAAGACTAAAAGAGATACTTATTAAAGTAAATCTCCCTCTATAATCTTAGCTTAATAACTTTAAGATTATTATCCCCTTAAGAAAATAAGTAGATAGGACCCTTAATAAGTAAGCTTAACCTAGAAGTCTAAATATCTAATACCTAGGTACTTAAATACCTAATAATTAAATACTTAATACTTAGATACTTAACTCTTAGATACTTAATACTTAAATGCCTAAGATTTAGATACTTAGAACTAAGATACTTAAGACTTAAATACCCTAGTACCTAAATACCTAATATCTAAGTATAAGACCTAAGCTAGATACTATAATACCCTTAGAAGAATTAATATTATTTCCTAAGCCTAGCTTAGAAAATCCTTAACTTACTAAGAAGATTAAATAAACTCCTTATAAAGCTAAAGTATTAGCTAGTATAAAAGGAGATAAGAAGGAGATATTAGTTCTAGCTATATAAGAATAACTATTAACCGCCCTTAATATACCTATTAAATAAGATCTAGTAAATTTATAAGCTAAACCTAATATACTAGATTAATAGTATTCTCTTTATAAAAGGAAGATACCTATAAATAAGAAGGAGTAAATATTAAAGATAATAAAGGCTATAATTACTCTTATTAATTTATTAGAAGATAATACTAAACTAGTACTACTTGTAATAAAGTATAACTTAGAGATTCCTATTCCTAGAACTTATAATAAGGTAATTAATAACCTTAACTATAGTTAGTAATAAAAAGAAGTAATTTAGAAAGAGATTAACTCCCTAATTATAAATAAAACTTAAATAGAGGAAATTCGCTCTAAATACGTAAACTTAGTATTAATTAAGTAAGTATTTATTATTAAGCCTAATCTAGATAGAATATTAGAATACTTTAAAGTAAAACTAATTACTTAAGACTTCTTATAAGTATATAGAAAAGATTATATAAATATATTTATACCTATAATATAAATAGATATACTATAAATCTTCCTTACTCTTATAACTATTAAAGACCTTAAGTATAACTACTTTAATATTAAGAATATATTTACTAAGTCTATACTTAAGGAATATATCTTCCTATTAAAACTAAAAGACGTCCTTATTTATAATAAATATATTCTTTATATCCTTTATAGTCTTTATAGTCTTAAGTAATTAGCCTATAACTAGAACTTACTCTATTAAGATTATTTTCTAGAGATTAGCTTTAAGTAAAGCTTAACTAATCCCTATCTTTTTATAATTCCTAGAATAAAGATAATAATACTTATTTATATAGATAATATCTTATTTATTATACCCTTAGCTAAAGAGGTTATATAGTTTAATTAAAAGCTATTATAAAGATTTAAAGCTAAGAACTTAAGAGGGATTTTAAAGGTTCTTAGAATTAGGATTACTTAAGATAAAAAGAATAAGATAATCTATCTTAACTAGAAATAATATCTAAATTCTATTCTTAACTATTTTAGGATAATAGCTAAGAAATATAAAGTAAAGAAAATTCTATTAGCTAACTACTCTTAACTTAAGCCTTTAGGCCCTAATAATAAGAGAGTTAATATTACCTTATATTAATAAATAATTAGGAGCCTAATATATACGATAATTTATACTTAACCTAATATTATATTTATACTTAAGAAGCTAAGCTAGTATCTTAAGGACCTTATAGAATATTATATAAGTATATTAAAGAATCTTATAAGATATTTATAATTAATAATTACCTACTACTTAAAGTATACTAGTTATAGAAACCTACTATTAGTTATATATTCTAATATAGACTAGGTAGGATAATAATCTAATAAGAGGAGTACTTTAGATAATATAAGAATATTATATAATAGAGCTATTACTTAGTTAAGTAAAGTATAGAGATTAGTATCTATATTAAGTATTAAATCTAAATATATATCTATATTAATAATAGTAAAGATAAGCTAATAGATTATATAAGTCCTTAGAAATATAGACTATATAAGCTATATTAGTCTATCTCTAATTAAGGTTAATATAAGAGGTAGAGAGATTATAAGTATTAATATTTATAGAGATAATTAAGAGGTAATTATCTTAATAAAGAACCCTCACCTTTATAAATAGTTAAAATATATTAATATCTACTACTATTATATTAGAGACCTTATAGAACGTAAAAAGATCTCTATTTCCTATATACTTATAAATAAGATAATTATAGACGGCTTTATTAAGCCTTTATAAGCGACTATATTCGACTAGTTTATAAGGTTCTTTAGGATAAATAAGCTAAGATAAGTAGTTTAATTAAATACTAAGATATTCTTAAATACTTAAATACTAAGGTACTTTAATTAGATACTTAGATACTTATTATATAATAGATATATAGGGATAGAACCTTTTATTATAGAGGACTATAGAATAGGAAGGTAAGGAGATAGGAGGAGTATTCTCTATAAGACCTAAGAAGGAGTATTAAGAGTTTTAGGTAAGTATAGCTCTCTTAGTTCCTAAGCCCGGATTAGGAAAGGAGTCACGTATTAGCGTGAGAGGCTCGCGTAGGCGAGCTCTAGCGTACACGTACTAGACACTTATATATACTCTATAGAATAGGGGTCTTTAGCTTATAACTCTATCTAATTAAACTAGTAGTAACTATCTATATCTACTTACCTTCTACACCTCCTACCTTATACCTTTTAATAAGAAGAATAATAAGTATCTTATATTAGCTATTTTATCTTATATAATTATCTATTAAAATTAGTCTCCCTATATTCTTCTTAAATATTACTATATAGAGTAGAGATCTATAAATATAGATAATAATATTATACCCCTAGCTAAGAGGACCTAAGAGCCGAAATTTAGCCCTTACTTATTCTATAATCTTAACGTCTCTTATCTCTCTACTCTCTTCCTAGTCATTATATAACTTAAGATCCTTAATATTAATAATATTAATAAATAGGAAAGCTTATATAACGAGGTTAATAATATACCTAATATAGCAAATCCTCTACTCTAGGGCATCCCACGCCCTATTATATGCCATCTATATATAGTCTTTAATAAACCTATAAAGGATATTATTCGACGAGGTATTATTAGTAATAATAGCGCTAAGCTTCTATATAATATCGAATTTCTAAAGGACTAGAAGGAGGACTAAGAACTAGTCCTTACTACTATAGCCTAGTACTTTTTTTAAGATAAGAAGGGCCTTCTACTTTTTATTATTATATGACGTGAAGTAGGCGTAGACTATAAAGAGGAGGTAATAATTTAGAGACGTCTAGATATTAACTATAATATAAATATATAAAAGCGTAAATTAAAGCTATTTCCGTATAGTATTTATATACGTCTCTTAAGCCTTCTTAATATACTTATAAGCCCTAGAGTAAGACGTGGTAATAAGGCCCTCGCTCGCGTAGTTAAGTACTTAGTAAAGTATATAAAACTCTAGTTATTTAATAAGTATAAAGGATAAGTTATATATAACGATTAGAGTAATTAGAGCTTCTATAAGAACCTTTAAATTAATAGAATTAGTAAGGATCTAATTATTAAACTCCTCTATTATACCCTTTACCTAAGCTTAGCTATAGAGCTAAGTAAGTTAGTACTAAACCTTCTCTTAATTCTTACTTAGATCCTTAGGAATAATAATCTCGTAATATAACTCTAGGTAACCTCTTATATTAGTTATAATATCTAAACTATATAGTTCTACTTCTTTATTATCTAGTAGATAGTACTTATAAAAAACGAAGTATTATATCTCTTCCTCCCTAAGTAATTAATAATATAATTTCTATATATTTACTCTCTACTTCTTTAGAAGTTTATTTTTAGAGTCTCTAGCCGTAGAAGGTATTACTAATAAAGCTTAATTAAGAATAGAAGATATTTTAGGTGTTTAATAAGAGAAATAAGTCATATAAGTAAAATAAAGAGAGTTAAGAGGGGTAGTAGGGTAAAAAAAGCGGTGAGAATCGATTCCTTATCAATAGGATCGATTCTTAGTAATACGATCCTTTATTAATAGAGAATCAATTAGCCAGTAATCGTTGCCAAGCCTGGAAGGAACGAGTGTTCAAGTATTTTATCATCAAATGGCCCCACAGAAACATTCCGTCTGCCGCAGTTGTGAGTTGTTCTGCTAGTTGTCCTACTTTGGATTCCTCTGGCAGAAGTCGCTGGTTCTGCAATATTTGCAAACTCCGAGTCAAGTATAATGTGATATCATGTGAAGTAGAACGGGCAATGTTGAGCTGTTGCTGGGTTGGAATAGCAGCAGCTAAGGCAGAAGCGGTAGGTCTGCTAAATATCAACAGCTTGACGTCAGACATGGTTGAGTAACAGATGAGATCGGCTGTCAGGTCCAACTGGTCATAACATTCATCAACCCCGTCAAAGATGAGGACACAGTTTCCAAGACATTGAAGACATATTTGGAGCAGGTCATGAATTTGGTGAGGCGATGCTGTCAGCTGGCCTTCCGAGTCGTTGTTCATGATGAAACTAAACTTGTCCACGAGTTCATGGTCACGTTTGTGCCTTTGTAGTATCTGTGCTAAGATAGCCCGGTACGCTGAGATTCTGTCGGAGAGAGTTGGAAACCCAGATCGAAAGAAGAAGTGATAAACCGCCGCTCTCGAATTCTGATTGAAAGACTGCTGGCACCTAAGAACGCCAACAGCGGCTGCTGCTAGAACTGTCTTACCGCAACCAGGATTTCCTTGATAATGTTAGAAACCTCTCAAATTAGATTGCGTTATTACTACCTCGAATCCAAAGGGTGTTTGCACCAAGATTGTACTTGTCTGTACAAGATGGAGCTGAGAGCTCCGTTTCTGCCCAGATATTGAAGAGAGGTTCCTCAAACAGCCATTCGGCAGTTCCTTCATGGCGTTTGTCTTGAGCCTTCTCAAATTCGACCATGAACTCGGGCGGGGAAATCCATTTCTTGACTCTTATGAAAGATTCATCTATGCAAGGGTTAGTAGAAGAATTGACGAAGGAAAATCAAAACTGCTTTAAGCTCTCTACCTTCGTTTCTCTTCTCCTGAAGTCTCATACTTTCAGATGTCAAGAACTCGTTGTGCTTCGTTAATTCGCGGGCTTCAGCACTAGCTATGCGATCTTGGGCAGCTCTTGCTTGCTCTTCAAGGCCCATTCGATTATGACATGTTGATGTGTTGAGTTGCTCAATTATGATCTCGTCCCGGACCAAATCAGCGTGGAAGCGAAGTTCTTCCAATGTGGTCTCAAAGAATGCATCAAACGGTTTCCACAATAATTTTATCATAATTGCGGCGGAAGACTTGGAGGCTGTAATTATGGTTAGGACACCATTTTCGGAACCTTTTAGAGCTATTCTGGAGTGCAATTCTAGGTTCACTCACTGCCATCTTTCTTCGTAAATATCCCTATCACGCTTGTCAAGAAGTGGAAAAGATCAAGGTACACTTTTTGCATTGAGGCTTTGAGACGACTTGATGGGCTATTTTTCAGTATTTTCAAGACATCATCATATCCCGGAAGTTGCTCAGACAGTCGACGTAGAGTTGTGGTAAGCTTTTCGAAGAAAGTTGAGAAATTGTTGGCCAACTAAGATAATTAGAACATCTCTCTATTTAATGTCATCAAAGCGCGTCAAAAAATACCTGTAGAGCTAATCGGATTGCGCCCCAAGCTATCGCGGCATACTCTGAATTTGATGAAAAAATGATGCCAACGGCGTCAAAATACGGCTGCAAGCAATCACTGAATCTTTTGATATTCTCCATGAGATATAAGCCCTGGAACTTGTTCTTCTTTATCGTTTTCCAGTTCCTAGCTTCGGCGAGCAGATCCTTGGCGGATGCGCATTTTGAGAAGAGGCTACGCTCTCGATCCGGAAGGGTTTGCAGAAACTTTTCGTGGATCTCCTCAAAAAGAGGATTTCCGACCGGTGTCTGAGAATCAGAATTATCTGGCAATGACATTGTTTGTTACCTTACTAAAAAAAAAAGGAATGCCAAGAAGAGATGAAGGTTGAACAGACAACAGAACAGGCGGACGGATGCTAGCACGGTTGCGACTTTGCGACAGTAACGCATTTAAATGGCAGTGCTGGGGTCGCAAGACACTAATTCCGATACTTTGGAATTCCATTGGACCTCACTTGAGTGCAGATTCAGTACTTGCACACTAATGGCGAGAAATTTGTCCCGCCCGGTTGAGTCATCAACCACAAGCTGGCTGCACCAGCTGATCGATTTACTGCCACCGCTACTCGAGCGGTCCAGAGTTGCCTAATCATTGCCTGACACGTTCGAGGGCGAGGCATACTGCAAGGCTGAATTACTAGTCACGCACGACTCGACAAGAGAGCCCAAAGTGGGCTCCCAAAAGAAACCCCCCCCCCCTCCCCCCCTTAAACTTTTCTAATTTTAGCCAGTGGCAGCATCTGTAGCTGAGGAGTCGAAACAGATCCCCGGCTCATTCGTCCAGGCTCAGTTTACCGTTGCTCACCTGTCTCCCACCTTCGCCTCACCCTTAATCGCCTTGACTCCCCCAATATTGCTGACAAAGCAGCCCTCCTCACCTCTCCGAACAAAACCAGATATTTTTCAAGTTAGGGGATTCAGGTTTGATAGCCTGCTGTTATCGGCTTCACTGTTATCACTTTCATTTTTGCACCCTTATCATTCTTGACAAGTCTCTTTGCACTACCAATTGATCAGCTTCAAAATCAACACGACCACACGCAGAAGTTTATAGTAGACTACATCGCTCGTTGGCTGGATGAGTTCATCCTCTTGATAGTACTTATTCAAAGTATGTAATGCTAACTAATATAGGTTTTGGCGCAACTCGCGACATGGGCACTTATAGGAGTGTGTGTATTTTGTGCTCTTCTGCTTATCCAGTGGATGGAGAAGATGCCATCCCAGTTTCTTCGCCCAGCGACTGTAAAAATACGGAGTACGATAGTATCTCCCTTCCATAGAAAGGGAAAAAATGGTACAGGCGATGGAGAGGATCGAGGAGCAAAGTTGCATGGGCAGGGGATAGAACTAGGAGATATGAATGGTTCGGCAGCAGCAACGACGCCAGATTCACCCGAAATATCGACACCTCGCCGTAGATGGTTCTGCAACAAGAGCAAGATCAACCATGAGGATGAATGAATAAGCGGGCTCTGCCGCAGTAAATTTCGAGAACCATAGGAGGCAACGAAGGGTCTCAGTTTAGCCTCTAGAAGAGGATTTAATACAACTATACACATAAGCAACTGAGAAGGAAATTTCACATTGTCACTCTCTGAACAATATTCACAACTGCTTCGTGCACCTCAGGACTCTTGGGAGAACCTTTCTCTGTGCCAGCATTCATCGTGTCGTTTTGTGGAGAATTCACATCCTCTCGTCCTTCCGTTTCCTCACCAACTGCATGGGGCTTCTTGAAGCGGAAGAGTAGGTAAATACTGCATGTTGTGTCACGTTAGTTCGAATCTGATCTGTTTCTATAAGGACGTAGTGCGGAATACCAACTCACCAATATCCTGCTATGGATAATGAAATGCATCCTCCTAACCCGATGCCCACTTTTTCCTTGGTTGAGAATGCTACTCAAGTTATACCTGGGTATCTTATGAGGGTTAAGGTTAGGAAGAAAGGTTGGACTTACTTGAAATTCCGGTAGGGGGTAAAGGACTTGGTGCGGTGCTAGTGGGTACTGTGGTAGTAGTGGCCAGAGTGGTAGGAATCCCTGTAGTAAAAGTTCCCGTAATTATTGGTGTCGTACCTATGGAGGCCGAGGAAACACATAATCCACCCCATCCTTCAACGCTTCTATACTGAGAGTAATCGCCAATCGAAAAAAGATATTGCTCGCAAGAAGTAAGTGCGTCGTCGAAAACAGTGGGCACCCAAACAGTCGTATTCGTTTCACAAAGACATGAAAACTGCTCAGTGACTGGCAGACTGTTAAACCCCGGGCTGAGGCTATTGCAGGAGTTGATCATGGAAAAGAAGGTGATGCAGGAGGACATAAAAGGGCCTTTTGCAATTCCTGCACTCGTGGCACTGGATGCGGATCCTGGGCTCTCAGAGGTAGAAGATGTGGCTTGAGATGTTGAAACAGCTCTCTGAATATGAGTTTCTCGTGGGAGTTTGACTTGAGGGGCTGCAACAGGGGTGGCACGAGAACTCAGGGATGGAGGAGGGTATCCCAAGGCTTGTACGAGTAACGCGAAGAACAATAGGTACTTCCTCCAAACGAAAATGGCCATGTTGGTAAGGCTTCTTTTCTGTGCTGTATGTCCTCATGCATAGACAATCGGCTTGGTGTGTTTAGAACGGGATGAAGAAAATGTCGAGATGGCGAGGCTGACTTTTCCATCCTTGGCCTATCTGTCAGGCTTTGCTTTTGCCCACGAATAGGTGGTGCTCCGATTTTCTTTGAGGCCACAGATGAGGGTGTACGCTTATTAGAAATCTTGCAAAGGTGGCGCCTGGCAACATCCGGAAGCCACCACAGCTGAACTCGACTCGCCTCATCACGATAAAAACCCGAGATGCGACTGGGCGGCCATCAAGCCACGATTCTTCTTTCGCAATCGTCGTGCACACATGACTTGGTTCGACATCTGTTGTGCAACTGTGGCTTTAGAAAGAACTTTGGTGTGTCCTCTGGCTTGATACACTCTGGCTTGAGAATTCACACGTACTTGGAAACAAATGCATCCACAACTTCAAAATATAAGCAGCGAAGATGAGCAATCAAAGTTTCAGCGCCAATTGTTCGCTCTTGGCAGCTCGGTCAGACTTTGCAGGATATGTCCAGAGAATTAACTCCACGACGGGCTTCAACATCCAACTCTTGGAGGCTTGCAAAGGTGACATCTGCAATGCACTTTGGGGCGACGGCAACGCAGACGTTTCTGGGATAGGGGTTAGTTCTACCGAACCTGGACTTAAATATCGGAGGGAGTTACTGACCATAAGCCAGATGGTCATTGGATACCTCCTAGACTCCATCCTCAGCTTTTTCTTAGCGCTCGCTCTCTCCTTCCACAAGCCCATCTCCACAAGGCCTCCACTCACCAAACACGGTGAGCTGTTGGCCGAAGCGTGTAAAATATTCTTCGACTGTGCCGTTTTCTTCGCAATCAGCATTCAAATCTCATGTGTCGTCGTTCTCGTCCGCAGAGATTTCGGCATCAGCGCAAACGGACTCGGGGGCCTCACGGTCCAAATCACCTGGGCCGTAGCCTTACTCTGCATGCTCCCGCTCCTCTATCCCATGTTCGTCTTGATACACACGGACAAGGAGAGGAGCAACTATCGACTATTCTTGTTTTGAGGCTGCTGGCTCTTGTTCTTCTATACTTTCGTTTCTCAGATGATTGGAGACTTCGGACCAAGTCAAGTTGGACAAGGAGCTGGTGGTGGCGGAGTAACTATCATTACCACAGAGGATTGGAATCCTCTCACTTCTCTATGTCTTTCGGGAGTAAATTACCTATCTCCAACTGAGCAAAAGGTCCTCAGCGGCTTTGGAACAGCAGGTTCGGCAGTCGTGACGACTTATGGTTTACTAAGTCTGCTATGGTTCATTACAACAAGACGGTTTCCGGAAACAGCCAAATCAATTCGAAGCAGGATTTCATTAGCTTCTAATGCCGTCAGGAAGCAGTTAGTTATAGCTGGTTTCAGTATCGTCATCCCGTTGCTCACCATACCTGAGTTCTGGGGAGTCTTACGTCTGAGAGGCATCCAGAAGGGGTTAGCAGATGCTACTAATGATGTTTATGTGGACAATCAATGGACATTTGGACAAGTCGTGGCAGTGATGATTTTTGTACCTGTTTTTACGGAAGTGGGCTATGTCTGGTTGAAGGACAGGTTAAAGTAATGCTTGATATCTTAATACACCTCTTGGAAGAATGCGAAACATATATAAATATGGTCTTGCATTGTGGGAATAGGTGTTCATACGCGCATAGCTATCTATTTTCGTCTTGCACAAGAGCAGAACGTGGAGACCTGAAGATCCTTGTTCTTGGAATATTTGGGGTACTTGTAATGTCCCAGATCGAGCCAAGTCAAAGAGATATTCATCCAAGCCGAATTGTCTTCCGGACCGTCTTTTCTCTCATCCACTTTGAGAACCACCCCATCTTCTCTTCGTCTTTGGCAAAGATTCTCTTGATTCCCGTCTCATCCATCCCATATAAGCAGCTCCGGAAACGCAAACAGTTGACGCGCTCGTAGTAACCATCGCATTCCTGGACGACCAAGCCAGCGACTTCAAGCGAGTCCCCGCTCGTATCACCAATAAGAATGCCAGTTAGAGGATTCGTCCATGGCGTTAGTGTGCGGTGTTCACCTAGCCCGGGGCCTGGTAGTAAGTCATATGTTGCTACAATGAGGACTGGGTCCTCACTGATCAGGAACTGGAGCTCAATATATGGTGGAGCAACCCGTGACTTTGAGAAGCAGTACGAGCAGGTGAAGGTTCTGGCCTCGATGTGGATGAAGTGGAGACTGCGGGATAACCGACTCAGGAATCCTGCAAGACGAGACTTGTGAGTCGGAAAGGGGAGAAGCTCTCCTCCCTGGGTCTCAAGATGGACGATGGCGTCGTTGGAATTCCGTTCATGATCGCCGTAGAGGGCAAGTTCAGGGTCTATTGTTCCATTCCAGCCAGCCCAAGACCAAGACGGGAATATAGGAACACGATTGTGATAACCTCCGTCCTGAAGCCACGTAAGCCCTATTACAAACCCCTGATTGGCACTCTTCGACATGAGCTTCGATTCCATGAGGTTTTCATCCCTCCTGAGGGGGACTGGAAAGAATATTGGGACTCCCTTCAGTTGATACATGGGGTTATCACCTCTTTCAAAGGCGCGAAAAATCCCGGATAATGCGTTGATAGAATCGCTTCTGTACGTGAGTTCTCTCTTGCTAAACTCCGAGATGTATTTTAGAATGTCCCAGGGCTGCGTTCCAGGAGTTCTGTGGCGGAATATACCTTGAGAATGATCGGACTCTAACGGGTCTATGTCAGAATTGAGTTGAACGGCTTCAGCACAATTCATGCTGTTGCACTCGAAGAAAACCTGCTGGTCCGTAAAGATCAACCGCCGTCTGCTTAAGATGCCCTCCTGGTAGGTCCACCCTCTCGTTCCCCATTTCGACTCCAGGACAACATCTCTACCATGCCGAAGTGTTGATACGAGGTGATATTCGCCAATTTTAAGGGAAGGCTGTTCCTTTCGCACAGTTCCTGCAACGCCTGGTAAGCCATAATGAGGGCCTTCTCCGGCTGCTGCGATGATAGTCAATAGGGAATTGGCATAAATCAAGTCCATTTGCTCAATTTGAGTTTCCATGTCTTCAACGTCAAGTTGATTGATGCAATATTTGTCCACCCACAGGTAGCTGATATTCAACTCTAATGCAACTTGAAAACTATCCGTGACAACTTTTGGGAAGTTAAGAATATGAGATGTCTTTTGCGCATTAGACTCGTCCGTGAGCGGAATCTGCGCACCCCACACGTATGACAAAGATATATATTGGGCATTTGGCGGGGCTGTGATAACTGTCCGCGATTGGCAGTCAATAAGTCGAAAGAATGGTATAGTTCTTCTGTTGGAGTTCTCGCACAGATCAACATGTCCCCAGAGGCAGCAATCTAAACAACGTTTTACAAATCCAACATCGTAGAGCTCACGATTTATTGAGCGAACGGTGATGGACTTTCCTGCTTGAGCAGGCCACTTCAGGGTAAGAAATTCGTTGTTGCAACTTTCGTACTCCATAATCGCAAAGGGATCCCAGCATTTTTGCCCGATCACCGAAATTAGAACGATGTTTCGTTCCGAGTCATGTGGATACTCAGAGAGGAACATTTCGAATCCAGAAAAGGCAATCAGATAATAGGTTGTTGAGCCGCGGTCCGGAAAATCATATGCCACAGAACCAAAAGTCCTGCACAAGGAACAATCAGAGTCGTTAAGGTCCCCAACCGATGCCTCAAGGTCTATCAAGAAGACACCACTACAAGACCATGCATCCTTGTCTCTCTCGCGCAGTCTCTGTAGGCTGAAAAGATGATCGAAGTCAATGCCTCTACATCTTGAACAAAGTTCTCCCACATTCGCTGATTTACAATGATCCTTGCTTGGTCGCTTTGCTATAGCGTCGTTTTGGGACTTGATCTGTTGATTTTCTTGCGACATGGATCCAGACATCTAACAGTCTCTGTACCGTGGCCTTCGCAGCAGCGGTGATAAACGCTTCAGTTTGAGATGGTTCGCAAGCTCTATGACAGTTTGAGGCCACCAATAGAACTCTTATCCGCGCTATCCGTTAGAGAAGGCTATAGGAAACGTTTTGGGGTTCTACTGACATGTAAGGCTGTAGAACTAAATGATCACAAGATACTCGTAAATTCCTCCACGTTCACCTCAAAGTCATCCGCTCGGAAGGGCAATGGGGATCGCAGAGCTCAATGTAGAGGGTGATATTGCTAGGGCAAACGAGGATTATAGATTGGAGGTGCTCAAACACTGCTCAAGCAGAGGCTGGATGCCAAAGGAAGGTCGCTCCTCGCACGCTTACTGTAGAAGCATGACGAGCTGCCAGTAATCTAGGTAGAATTCAAAGAAGGGTACAACCTCTAAAGGCTAGCTAGGCGTGACTTGCGGCTGAGGCTGTGAGGGTAGGGCCGAGGAAGACCTGCACTTTCGCCTGATATGCGAGGAAAAGATGACTCGATGGTATACGCGACAGTGCAACGAAGGCGCATGATGGTACGTCAAGATGTGGATAGAAAGGAAGAAAATTCGGAACGTGAGTGAAGGAAGATAGAAGTCGAAGGCTTGAGGCTGAGGCGCGTGACCAGCCGACCCTGCAGGTTGCACGTGACAGAAGAACCCTTCAGGAGACTACATTGATAAAGGAGCTTTTGCATTCACAGCCAAAGTTGCATTTGATAAGGCAACTTAATTGCGTTCAACTCCTTACGAAATTCGTTGACCTGAAGCATGATAGATTCGCCGTGAGAGCAGCGAGAGCAGCTCCTGCACGCGCCCCCCCCTTCACTCCCCAAGGCCCTTTGGGAGGCCAGCCTTTCCAAACTCTGCAATAATACATAAATCCTATAGTGGAAAAAAATATAAATGACTGTATTCTCGATAACAGGATTCGATTCGAGTTTATAGAAATGGCAGAGGAGAGCAATACAGGTAGGTGTATTTTGAACTTGAGTTGTTCTGAGACTGAGAAGGTACACACTGAACGACGCTGCTAATTTTGGAGGCGCCTTTTCTTCGACAAATGAGCGCGAAAGCAGATAAAAATATACAAATTTACTCCACTATAATTCATATGCACATAATCGTCTGCCTCGTGTGCGGAAACTCAGTATAGCTTGCCTCAGAGACTGCTTTAATCATACATGTAGATTATCTACCAAGAGCCCAAAATCTAGATATCGGCTCAAGATCTATACATCCAGAACAAAAATGACGATCCTGCTGAGCAAAGATGCTCCAGGCCTCTAAAAGTGCCGATCCGCCATCATAGACTGTCATCGAGATCCTTATCCGAAAACTAGGTTTGGGCGGGACCTTTAAGTAGTCGAGGCGTAGGCTCAACTCCAGGACGGTCAGATGTAGATCCCGCTCGGGATTTTAGAGATACATAGACTTGCAGATCTGGGGAGATTGGGAGAAAGGAAGCGAGGTAGCCAACAGCAGTCGTGGGATGAGAACGTTCGTTGATGACTGGCGTAGAGAAACACTGACGACAGGAGTTTTCTGAGTGCTAGTGGAAGAGGAAAATGCAAATGCGGATAGCAGTCATGATGCGTCGAAGCCCCCAATGTAGAAGTGGCACAAATAGGAGCATTGGGAGTAGGAGGAGTTGGCACAGCTGATGATATACAGATTTGTGCGGAGGTGCTCGCCACTTGTATAATACATTAATCGTGGTTCAGGTCATCTATTATTTAGTTGAGTTGCCTGTTCTCTCTGCTTCTATCGTTTGCCTACTTATATGGTTTAGCTCCGGCCAATGACGGCTCAGCCGTCCCTTGCGTTGGAATTCTTTCTTCTGCATTCCTCGGGGTACTGTAAACAATCGCACAAGATATCCCGCTCCTGCGCAGAAGACTTCAGCCCCCTGCGCAAGAAAGCTTTCTGCACACGACCACTTCCCGCTTTCTCTCACAATCCACAAACACAGCACAAAATTAAAGCGAAACAAGACTTACCAAGCCCTTCTTATCTCCCCAAAAACCTCCTCAATTTCCTGGGCAATGAGAAATTCTCTTGGAAATCAACGAAACAGAGAGCTTATCAAAGCTTAATAAATGCCACGCCCTCGTGGGCTCTGAGAAAGCCGTTGTTGGCTGAATAGTTTGGGTATTCACAAGTGTCAGCGGATGTGCCAAGGTGATAGTCCGGCTTGGTTTTCTTGGTGTTGTTACTAAGTGACTTGGCGGACGGAGGGATCATACGACTGCTTCGTGGGGCTGTAATTTATAGCTACTCTCCAGGATGAATTAAATATATATAAAGAAGGAATGATGATTAGTTGCCACTTTTTTTTTCGTTTGGAATTGTTCAAGAATTAAAAGTTCAGTGAAGAGAGAGGTCAAAAACCAGCACCGGGAGAGCCGAGGTTCTACGCCTTTAAAGCTAAAATTTCACTAGAGAACACTTACTCCACACCAAAACAGCCCCCACGGCGGAGCGTCCCTGACGAGCAGATTGACCACGTTTCGTTTTGCTCCGGTGTGATTGGATGTATCCAACGACATCTCATCTTCTCTCATCTTCTCTGGCGTGGCTGCGCAATTTCTACAATCTTTTCTACTTCACAGGTTCAGATTAGATCTGGTGGCGCACGAGATGACAGGTTGAGGAGCGAGATAAGATCTGAAGGTGTACAGAGATACACAAGGCGGATCAGTGATTCAGAACCCCGCACCAGGTGAAGGCGACTCATATTCGATGGCGGCTGAAGCATACACAGATACAGGTTCTCCGCTGAAACTTTGAAGCTTCAGCTCGGCAGTATTGCTTGTACGACTCCTTCTCGTACGAATTACACAGTCCGGTACTGTAGAATAGCATCATGCATCCCGAGGTCCTTCTCAAAATCCCAGAGAAAGAAGCACCCCTGGAATGAGGTGCATGAGGCGTGTCTGGGGTATTTGATTTGCTACCCCGCCACCACGCGGCCAGGACGTCTCCAATGTCGCCGTGCTCCTGGATCCAGACCAGACATGAACAAACCCTTTGGGCTCCAACGACTGTTTTGATGAGCTATGAATTTCAAGCTTTGAAATTGAACTGGAGCGTGGTCCGATGCTAAGCTGTCATTGGCCCTACGAATCCGGATTGCCAGATCTTAGGAAGCTTCTGTTCGGCTTCCAAGACGCCAGCAGCCTGCCAAGAGGGAGAGATCGGTTAATCATTTTTTCTAAGTGGCCACTAAGTTGCCGCTGAAGTGCAAAAAAGCGATGCATGAGATAGATGCGAATGGTCTGGAAGCTGATCTCTGACAGTCCGGTACTAGTGGAAGTGCCCCCTTCGAGCCGTTCGTGCAGCTTTGTACACCACCGATCGCAACCCTAAATCTTGGCGCGGCTGTTAGCCTGCAATTCACGTTCTCTGGCTCCACTATCTAGGACACCCCAGTGCAAAATGCAATGGCGCCTTTGCGCGCAAATCAGCTGCAGTGGGCTTCTCATATAAACTCCCGCGACCTCGCAGTCACTCTTCTCTCCTCAGTCACGCACTCCTCCGCGAACCACTGTGAACAGGATCAACTGTGCTAATCTCTCGTGTTACATTTTTAACACACCAACAGAAGGGCTGCCCCTTCCTCGATCGGAGCCATGAACAAGACTGCCGGGGGCAACGCTGCCTTCCACAACTTCAACAATGACTTCGCTCATATCGCCGACCCCAACGAACGACGACGGCTTGCACTGGCTGAGATCGACAAGGTACCTTTGGGTGGTACCACGTCCGTGCCTGTGTTGTCGCAGGTATCGGATTCTTCACTGACTCCTATGATGTAATCCCTCCGAATCTACTCCTTAGACAGGACTAACAATCCCAGATCTTCGCCATCAACTTGGTAACCGCCATGCTGGGCGTCGTCTACTTCAACGACCGCAAGTCTCACGGCACCATCCCCACCAACTCTGACACCGCAATCAAGGTCGCTACATCTGGAGGAACTGTCCTCGGCCAGCTTGGTTTCGGATATCTCGCAGACGTTGTCGGACGAAAGCGCATGTATGGACTCGAATTGATCATTATCATCTTCGCGACTCTCGCCCAGGCTCTCTCTTCAAACTCCCGCGCCATTTCCATCACTGGTATCATCATCTTCTGGCGTGTTCTCATGGTGAGTTGTGGCATTCAGGGGTGTAAACACGGTTAATTCGGCTAGGGTATTGGAATCGGTGGTGACTACCCATTGTCTTCTATAATCACATCTGAGTTTGCGACTACAAAATGGAGAGGTGCTATGATGAATGCTGTGTTTGCTATGCAGGGAATTGGCCAGTTCACTGCTGCCATCATTGCCTTGATTGTCACTTCTGGCTTCAAGGAGTCGCTTCTGCTCGGCGCAAAGGCTTCTACTTGCCTGGGTGAGTGCCAACTTGCTGTAGATTAGATGTGGCGTGTCATTGTGTAAGTCCTTTTGCCCGCCTACGTTCCGTCTCTAACAGGAACAGCGGATTCGGCGCCGTCCCAGGCTGTATCGCTCTCTACTACCGCCTGACCATCCCCGAGACTCCTCGCTACACTTTCGACGTCGCCCGCGATGTCGAGAAAGCCGGGGAAGGCGTAACCGCCTACATGAAAGGCAAGGCCGAAGGACACCCAGATGAGATCCGCCGTGTCACCACCATGGCTCAAGATGCCCCAGCTCTCGCGATTCCCAAAGCCTCCCTCCGCAATTTCTGGAGATACTACAGCCAGTGGAAGTTCAGTAAAGTCCTCCTGGGAACAGCAGGCTCTTGGTTCTTCCTCGACGTCGCCTACCACGGCCTCGGTCTCAACAACTCCATCATCCTCGCCGCGATCGGTTGGTCTGGCGGTAGCACCATGTACGAGATCTTCTACCGCAACGCAGTCGGCAACCTGATCCTCGTATGCGCGGGCGCTATCCCAGGATACTGGGTCTCCGTAGCCACAATCGACACTCTCGGGCGAGAGACGATCCAGGTCGGGGGCTTCGGGATGCTGGCGATCTTGTTTATCGTCATTGGCTTCGCGTATAACCATCTATCCGGCCACGCCCTGCTCGCCCTCTACGTGCTCGCTCAGTTCTTCTTCAACTTCGGGCCTAACAGCACCACGTTCGTCGTGCCAGGCGAGTGCTTCCCCACGCGGTACCGCAGCACCTCTCACGGCTTCTCCGCCGCGTCTGGGAAGGTCGGCGCTATTATCGCGCAGTGCGTGTTCGGGCCCTTGCGCACACGAGGTGTGAAGACGGGGGCGACGGGCAGAGGGGCAAGTCCGTGGTTGGATCATGTTATGGAGATCTTTGCGTTGTTTATGTTGTGTGGATTGCTGACTTCGTTCTTGATTCCGGAGACGAAGAGGAGGACGCTGGAGGAGTTAGCGGGGGAGGTGCCGGGGACGAAGAATTATGATCCAGCGCTGGGGGGAGGGGGTGATATGAGGAGGGCGGGGAGTGAGGAGGGGAGCGAGGAGAGGGAGAAGTCTGCTGTTTAGATTTGGGAGGTGAGCATGTTCGTTGATGTGTGTATATAATAGTGGCGAACTGGATTATGGGTAGATGCAAGTACATATGTATGTGGGCAATATAATGCACATACGATCGTTCATATGGATATACCTCACTTTCTTCTTTTGCTTGTCTGACTACATTATAAAGTGAAATGAAGTGGCAGGAACGCCTGGATCTTATTCCAGGCGGGAGGTTGCTATATAAACCGCTGCCCACAACCTTAGATAAGGGCAAGAAGAGAGGCATCGCCAAGGTCAAGGAAGCAGGTGGAACGCGTGGAGCGCGTGCGGGGAATCCCCATTCCTATTCAAATACTAAGAATCGGGGTTGTTTGGTGTACCTTGATGCGCTGTTTACACAAGGGCTAGGTCGCAGAGCGGATTTTGAGAGAGTCACGTAGGTTTGTCGTCAAGTGTTGTTTTGTTGTCATTTGAAAATGGTAGGCCAGAATGTGGTTAAAGTTTTAAATTCACATTACGTAGTCTTTAAAGTCGAACCTAATGATGATTTAGATCTATGGCATAATCGAGCGGGTATATAAGCTCTTGGTAAACCGAGAGAAATCGTTGCTCTTATTTGATTCAACGAAGTGTTCTAGGCTTCAAAGGGGTAGAATAGGAGACTTTATATATCGCGCTTGGTGGTTAGAGAGGGGAAGAGAGAAGAGGTATTGGGCTTGACTCGAACCAATCCAACCGAATATAGTACATTCAATATGCAGAGCTCACTTGCGTGATATGGTATGTTTAGCGGTCAGGTAATTGACTAGGTGAGGGCTTTCCAGGGGTATAAAAAGTAGAAGTGGGGAAGGTGGATGGATTTCTATAACCGAGACATCCGCGCAAGTAAGCCAGGAATGATAGGATTGATGTTAGTAGCTCATGCCTTATATACTATTAAGAGTTAGTTTTGAGATTAATATCCGTCGTCTCTTAAAGTGGGCACAATAGGATATTTAGCTTTGAGTTATAAAATATATTTATAATAATTAAATAAAAAATATAAGTCTTATATAAATCCTAATATTAAGAATAAGTTATAATATTATTAAATAAAGTAAACCGGGCTTCTAATTAGATGCGTGTTGTCAATGGCCGGGAAGGTAATCCGTAGTGATATTTTTCGAACTCGAACAGCTATGAAGATCGAAAGTAGCATACTTACTCTAATATATTAGTGAAGCTAAGAAACTGACACCACCCAAAGAGTCCGAATCACAGGGAAAGAGAATACAGAAAAAGCAAAATATGTCCAAAGTCGCATCCACCTTGTCCCACATGCTTAGACTAGATTAAAATGTAGTTAGATAATAACGATGGTCTTTTCATACCATCCTGAAAGCTCACTTGGCTCTGCAGGCATCCTCGCAATCCCAATTCTTTGATATGTTCCGTCATCTTTCGCTGTTGGTTTGAGTATCAAAGCAAATGATACCTCTTCAGGTGGATCTGTGAGAAGTATGCCTGAAAAAGACAGATATTGTGCAATATATATTGCAATGATATCTTCGCTTGCTAAAAGTTGTTTCGCAGCTTGACAGTTGATAGTCTCGTCAATCAGAATATTTGTAGCGTCCTTATTGGCGAATCTCCAAGGTTGGTCATATTCAGATGTGATTAAAGCCGGTGGCTTCTGCTCCTGTAGCGCTACTGCTGTATTACAAAGACTTCGCAGCGATATACTTACTCTATCAACGAGACCATAGGCATTTCCATTCACATTTTGGACATGGATGCTGACAAGTTCCGCTTTGCGGCTACCACTTTGCTTGTATAGCAAGTCTGTCCGGTAGATTATTGAGAGCTGCGGGGCATCTTCAATCACAGCCCAACTCCACGAGGGTGCGTAACTCCGATCGATTCGGGCGCCACAGCTGATCCACAGCAGCCCTCTGCAAAAGTCTTCAACCCAAATGCCTGATTTGTAGTGGCAGCCTGTGCGTCGTGCAAACTCCTTTGCCAAACCCGATACTCCGGGGTATCGATCCCGGCTGTAAGTGAGAACTTTTGCAGAATACCGCCACTGCCACCACTGCCACTAGGACATACTAGGTCGACCTCCGATCTCTTTCAGCTGAAGATTGTCATTCGGTATGTGATAGATTGACCGGAAATAGTCTCCGTCACGACTGGTTTTGTGAATCCCATACGGCTGGCAGTCATTGCACGAGTTCATAACTGTACAGCAGCTCCAATGCAAGTCGCGGCTTGTATATCTCAACCTTCGCTGCGACAGAGCAGCTTCCTGTAGGACCCAAGCACACCTTTGGAGTAGGCTCAGATAATCTGGGCTAATGGGGCACCAGCTATAGGCACGGACAGTAGTGCTAATGGCGTGGTTTGGACTGTGCATAAAGAGCTGCAGGGAATTCGGTTTGAAGTAAAGTGACGCTGGCCTGGCTTTAGAATCTTTCCATCTCTCATATCTCACCTCTATTGGCGCTCTCAAATATTCCTTCGTCAGCGCCACCAGAGGCGTCAGTAGAGATGTTGAGGACTGCATTGGCGTATATTTCAGCCATCTTCACAGATTCCATCTGCCAGTCAGAGACAGAATCTTGAATAATACAGAGCGAATCGATCCATAGATACCGGTACCCAAGTTCCCTTGTGATTTTAACGGCGTCCCGAAAGGTTGCAGGAAGGTTGGCTATCTGAATTTCATTGCAGCGAGCCTTGAAGTTCGAGGTTGTCGTGATGGCCGTATTGGAACTTCCCCAACAGTGACTCAAGGTGAGCCACTGACCATGCTCACCCGTTGACCTACGTAGAGAAAGACGAGTATCATGCCTATCTCCTAAGTCAAGGACGCGGGTCGGTAAGAGAGATTCTTTTAATGAACACCTCGGGTGAGTACTTAAGCAAGTTTTGAGCCAGTAACGAGCCATCTCAAAGGCAGAACTGGAGCTTGCATCGGCCATGGGTGGTCGACTGATGAAGACGCCATCTTTGAGCGTCGTCAAGGGACTGTCTGTAGATTTGTGAGCCTTCGGAGATTCGAAACGGAGAGGTTATTGACCTTGATCGGCACTCAATCGGATACCAAACTTGTCCGATGGAGGTTCCGCAACCCCCCGGTGGCCCAGAAAGTCTGATCCAAACATCAAAAAATCTCCGGGTCTGAGCTGGAACCATATCCTTCTCTCCACAGACTTGGAGCCCCACGGCTTTGGCAGCGAGGAGCATGCCATTCTGCACAACTCGCAACCGTCCTTGGCAGATTGCTCCAACGCCGTGAAGCTCTCGTGATGTGAATGCCGCTTAGCTTCGTCATAATGATCTTCATCCTCCTCAAAGGTGCTGAGAAGCACATCAAGATTGAGAATATCCTGGCACTTGACACAAAACATTGGTGATGGCGCTAATCAGGGGGACAGAGAACTACAGCTGAGACGCCACGGATTGCAGAGGGCTCTCTGCCAAGCGGGGTAAGTCAGAGGGGTACGTCTGTGGTGTTTAAAATGATCTCAACTTTGTGCTTCGCTGGTAGTACAAAAAGGTGTAATATTTTGATGAAGGAGGTTCGTGCAACTCGCCTCATTCTTCAGCCAGCTCGCCCACTTTCGTCAACCCCGCCAAGTGTGACGGTTCAGCTAGGACGCGGCTAAAATGCTCATAATCACGTGTTTGCGCATTAGTGTTTCAGGCTCGATGTCACGGTCCTAGAGCACACGAGACCCCGCTATGTATACGAAATGAAAAAAAAAAACTTCTTATTTCAGCGGTTAGCTTCTCACACATCTCCCAAAGCAGGCAACTAATTACGACCTCCTTGACATGACCCTTAACCTATCCCCTCTAAACACATCCGCCGGCCATCCCTGATAGATACCCCCATCATCCGCCCCATCCCCCGCCATGACAAGCGTATGCTCCAACAACACACTCCGCTCCCCCATCCGCGCTCCACTCAACAACCGAGTCCCACTCCTCAGCACACTCCCACTCCCGACTCGCAACTCATTCAGCGAAAATCTCCCCCTCGAATTAATATGCCCCACCAAACTAGTATCATCAATCACGACCCTATCCCCCAACATCAACAGATCCGGCTCCGTGAATACCAAACTCGGCCTCCCGCCCGCAAACAACGCGCAATCCTTCCCTATCTTCGCGCCTAGAGCGCGGAAATACAGGACGATGAAGTGCGAGCCGGTAAGCATGCCCAGCACTCCGTTTCCGCCGAAGCAGCGGCGACGGATGGCCTCGATAGTTAGGAGAATCTGCCAGCGTTGACAATAGCTTGATTTATCCCAGTCGTAACTCCCTGCCTTCCTCCGTCCGTGGAGAAGCCACTTTGCACCGATGGTGATGAGCAAAGCGAGGAGAGCGAGAAGTGTGTAGAGCGCTGAAAGGAAGGCGACGGCAAAGAGGTATATTCTTAGAGGCTTGTATCGTTGTCTGCTGAATTGCTGGTTTGCGGTTAGGAGCTGTGAGATGATGACTGTGGAGATGGTGCTGACGTTCCAGTAGAATTGGACGAAGATGGCCGTGAAGGTTGAGTAGAGGAATATTGTCTTTTGGCCGAGAACGTGGTATGAGGCTTTTCCTTCGTAGAAGGCGCGTCCGAAGGGGCTAGATGCTGATAGAGGCTCTTTGTATATAGAGCTTGAGATGCTGGTTCCGCCTGTCACTGAGTTGGACACGAAGCCAAACGTCTCCATCGTGACATCCACTGTCCCAACGTTTGCTGTGGATGCCGTTGGCGACTTTTCAGATATAGGGTACGACGGCGGCGGGCTACTGTAGCCCGAGTTGCCTTGTAGTGAGCTGGGGTACAAAGAGATGCCCCTTGCAGAGTCGAAAGGGCCTTTGCAACTTCGCCGTAAAATCTTGCTCTGCTTGCTTGAGCTTGGGCTTGATAGGCACACTGCGCTACCTTTTCGATTCCCGACCCAAACACTGCCTGGCGTACAATTTTGGCCCCTTTTAATAAACGCTCCGCTCCCAATAACAGCTCCGTCACCTACAGTGGCGCCAGGATTCAGAACGACCCGATCCGCAATCATTGCACCATCCCCAATTCTAACAAAGTCACTCCCTGAAGCATCAGAAGTGATGATGTGAGATCGTGAGCCGAAGACGACATCATCGCCAACATCTAAGAAATCAATGTCGTCGATAGAGGGCCCTGTCCCCGGCCAGTAGACACGTTGCCCAACTTTGCCCCCTAGAGCACGAACAGCCACAGAAGTAAACTCATAATGCTTCCCAAACAACTTCGTAATGCCGTCCAAGTTCTTTCCTAGCGCCGCCAGTAATTGAGACCTGAAAATGTCTGTCTGGGTCTTATCCTCGGCTGAAATGGGCCTTGATACACCACAAAAGCGATTGACCGCCTTCTTGATGATAACGATAAGACCAAAACGAACGAAGGGGCGAACTGCCACATGGAGAAACTATGCGATGTAATGAAATGTGATTCTGCGTGGCGTTGCCCACCAGGCGATGAGGTTTTGCACGGTGCTTTCTGTACCAGTCGGTTCGCCCAGTACCATCCCGCATAAACCAGCCATCCACGGAAGCGAAGAGATGAATAGTACCATTACCTGGATAGGAAAGATGCAAAAGAGTTTTGTCAAGATATATGGCTTTGGTTTTCGAGAATTGTTGAACTCAGCCGCATCGTCCATCTCATAGGAGGAAGAGTTCGCTCCTATGAAGGTATCCGGGGGAATGGTTGAGCCTGCTGCAACGTGCGATTTCAATCCAATGTTTGAATTCGCTCCAATTGTGATCCGGCCGAGATACATTGAAGTGTTTACCTCTACGGCAAATGGTCGACAAACACATTTGTCAAGACGGACGTTGTCTCCGATGTCTAAAAGGTCAAATTCACCAAGCACCGTGCCTTTCTCAATCGTTACTCCTTTGCCAATCCTAGCGCCTAGGAGACGATAATAGAGTATACGAGTCTCTTCTAGATATTGAAAAACACCCTCAGATACAAGTCAGTACCTCTCATGCATGCCCAAGCGAAATGAAGGAAACTCACCTTCCCGCAAATGAGAAGAACCTTCTCCACGATCCACCACCTAGTATGATACACACCCCACATAGGGTACATTCCTTCCTGATATTTCCCAATAACAAGCCACTTGAAAGATATACCAACGATCGGTGCCACAATCTGGGTAGCAAGTCGAGATATCATCATACAAAACACAAGAGCTAGAAATCTCGACGGAATATTTGGCTCATCCCATACTTCAGATATCGAGCTCAACGCGTACATCAGAAATGTCCATTTAAAAGCCTGTTTCATCGGGTAAAATAATACGAGAGGGAGGAGATGAATGAGCAAAACCAGAGGATGAGTGGAGCTGTATCTCTCCGTGCAACCAACAATAGGTGGGGAGCATAGGGTTGGTTTCTCCGAAGCCATACTGGTGAGCTGGTCGACAAGTTTGCAAAGCTCATGCGCTTTACTTGAGGTGAAGAGTTGATCGATAGGAATACGGACTTGAAGATCGCGCCGTAGAAGTGATAGGAGTTGGCCAGCACTTAAGCTATCACCTCCGAGTTCGAAAAAGTCGGAGTCGGAGGATATCTCTTCGATGTCAAAATTGAGTACTCTGCCAAATGCCTTCCGAATTTGCTCTTCGGTCTCTGAACCAGCTATGGAAGCTGCAGAATTCTGCGCATGTACCATATCCTCCAATTGCTTTTCGTCGACGAGCCCCAGAGCATCCCGAGGAAACGGCATTTGGATAGAATCGATCTTGGATGGTAGTAGAAATCCATCAAGCGGTCTACGAAGTTGGTCAATTAGCATCTCGATGTCGTATTCTGAAAGAGCTTTTGAATCTTTATAAGTTCTTGGCGCGAGATAAATGACGGTCGTCCCGTCATGGTGGCTTGTTCCAACATGTGCTTCGATGTTTGGATCCAATATTGTCTCCATCTCTCTCAACACCAACTCAAGGTCCATTCTGCTGGGGGAACTTGATATCTTCGTTGACAAAGGGCTATTCACTGGTGGACACAATGCCTCGAAGTGCTTTTCAATCAACTTTGCATTGTTCTTGACTGGATTCATACCCATACGCTGAGCAAAGTTGATTCGCATCAACTTGTTATTGCTTATCGGCAGGGCATCCATGTAGACAACAACAGCAGGCCATTTTGAAGAGTGAAGAGAAGGCTTCAAGGAAGTTTGTAAATCGCGGATGTCAGGACGAGGTTGGTTGGGTACAGTCACCAATACAACACCGACGACTTCCTGAAGTAGCTCGTGAGGTGCGGAGAAAGTCATGGCTTGACGAACACGTCCGGATAAAACTGAGCTGTTATCTTGAGCGGCGATGGTGATAGCCTCTTCCACTTCAAAGGGCGATATTATTTCGCCTCCACGATTGATGACTTCTTTTCCTCTTCCGGTAAGGCAGAGATAACCATCTTGATCAAGACATCCCAAGTCTCCGGTGTCGAACCAGCCATCACCGTTAAAAACCGAGGTGTCAATCTTCCCGTTCTTCAAATAACCTGGGAATGTAGGTCCTCCTCTGACACTGATATGGCCAACAGTCCCAGGAGGGACAGGAACGCCTTCTTTATCGAGAATTCCGATCTCAGGTCCACACCCAATTCCCGACGTACCATTACGGTCTAGCTGGTAATCGAGAGGGGGTGTAGAGATGGGCATGCACTCCGTCATTCCATAGCTAGGAAGAACAGTACATTTGAACGTATGGCGCAACTGAGCTGCCAGAGCAGGGAGAAGGCTACCAGCTGCGTTGCAAACTAATCGCAGTCGGGAACGAGAAGCATCACCTCGATTGCGCCCTTCGGTCAAGATACCCATATGCATAGACGGGGATGCATAGTACCAGGTCCCATGGCCATCCTCTAGGAGATCCCAGAACAGGTTTGGATCAAAAGCAGAGCAGAGAATCGTTGAGCCTCCTGAGAGTACAGGAGCGAAGAGGTTTCTGACAATTCCTCCCACGTGATTCAATGGCATCATGTTGACACAGCTGTCTTTAGAAGTCAGACCCCATGAGTCAACGACACATGAGAGGCCAGTGAGAAGTCCGAAATAAATAATTGGAACAACCTTTTTAGTACCGCTAGTTCCGCTAGTGAAGAGAATAAGGGCGAAGTCATCTGGAGAATTTGGCGTTGGTGCGGTAAGGTATTTGAACGATTGCATCTCGCCTAATGGTTTAATATGAAAGGTCATGTCTTCGTTCGGCGTCAATAGAAGAACTTGGATGCCAGCGTCTGAAACCCAGGGTTCCCGAATGCGGAGTCTCTCAACGTCAGACTCCAGGACCAAAATGCAGTCAGGACGTGCAAGTTCAGCATCGCTCTGGAATTGAGCAGCGCCCCCAGCGATATTGAGAGGTGCCGCGGTGTAATAAGCGGCAACAGCCAGACACGCAAGGCCAAGTTGAAACCCATTAGGCAGAGCTAAAGCGACTACCGGCCTTGGCGAAACTTTGGAGGCAGTAAGAGGGAGCCTGAAGGTTTGAACAAAAAATGCTAGTTGTTGGTGTGTCAATGACCTTTGACTTGTGGGATCGATCAATGCTGGCAGGACACTGTCGGTTAAGAACAGTGATGGGAGATAGTCGCAAGAGGCTTTTACCTGGGCCAGTACCTCCTGGAGGATAGCTGTTTCATCTCCCCTTTGTTTGGCCTTAATAGCATTCGCCAGTCCGAGCCAGAGTTTCCCATAGCAACGAAGTATATCGAATGTTGGGAGATATTCCGGATACCGGGACAGAAGAAAGCCTAAAGAGGCGAGCGGTATGGTACCCGAGTTCTCTAGAGTTGGGATCGCATCAAGAATCTCCGAGAATGTTGACTTGGATGGCCGGGTTTGGAATTGGCGATTCGCTTTTTCGGCCCAGGCCGTGAAGGCTGCTTTGGACGCCAAGGACAAGAAGGAATTGTTAACAAACGTAAGGTAGGTAGCTTCACTAGAAAAAGCCATAGTGATCTTTTCTCACAGTTGAAGAAGGAGCAAGAAGATGAAGAGCTTCCAAGGATGTCTCGACATATTAAATGAACTATGAAATGCCCCGGAGTACCAGTGCTTTAATTCTCCCTCCTGTCTTCACCTGGGGGCTAGGATGGCTAGGGTCTTAGGACTGGAATAGAAAAGGAAGGTATACTAAGATCCTCACCCACTGACCCCACCTAACTCGGTTCGGAATTCCCCACG